>JAXCLQ010012837.1:0-35081 GCA_035584115.1 Cedrela odorata
TAAATATAATCAACACTTCGATTATTAATCGTTAGATTCAGATTGTAGAAGAAAATAAAATTCAAAAAGAAAAAAAAATTCTTGTTATACATCAATGACGTAGTTAAATTTTAAATATGTATGCTTCAATTATTATGTTAATAATTTATATAAATATGTTATAGATACGCTGAGGGAGCAGCCATCCAACCCCTAATGATCTAGTTTTTGTTCCGTTTTTGGCGACACCTGTGAGTGGATTTTTACATTTTTTTTTCATTTCTTTAAAATTATTTTATAAAAATTAATGTTATCCAAAATAAGGAATAGATTATTTATAAATTGATTTACATTCTGATTTATATGGAAAATGAGACCCACTTTGAGCTATGTGTACAAATTGTTGTGGAGAAGTTGTTGATATATTGTTTTTGGGGCCAGGAGGAGGCTATTGTGTTTTGAATTGTGTTTTATTTCTTATTTTTATATTTTTGATACTATACCAGCCTTTATTTCAATTTTTTACTTAACCCTAGCCGAGAGATATAAGGGGGGAAGTTTATGTGCTTTGAAAGCACATTCTGATTTGTTCTCTGTGAAGGTACCAGTACATGTGAGAAATAGGGGACGAAGGGCGGTCTGATATCTGAATCGAAATCGGTACACATTCCTGCATGTTATTTTGTTTTTATTTGACTATTTGAAATGATATTTCTAGAAATTATTATAATATGCAGTGGATGTTCTATTGGTATGATTTCTGTCTGAAACCATATTAACTTTAAACCATATTTTTATGGTTAATCTGAATTTACTTAAAATTTTATTTCAGTATCCACTCACTGAGTTTTTCCCCAAAACTCACCCACCACAGTTTTCAGTGATTGCAGGATTTCCTTCTAGGTGAGGATTCTAGAAGATATTTGTGAAGAGCATTGGAATTCCAAATTCTCCATACAGTCACCTAGGAGTTAATGTTTGTAGTCTGTTTTGTATAATTGGGCATGACGCCCAATTATGTATATACATTATGAGTGTGTCTTATGTATATTTCTTTACATATACTCTTTTATTTATGAGTATCATAGTCTATGTCTGGAACTGTGTTAATGAGCATAGAGCCCTTAGTTAATGTGTATGAGTCTATGCATATAATTTATATTTCTCTACATTATAGTTATATGTACAAGTTTTTGTTTAAGGCTTATAGAGGTAAGATATCCATACCTTTATGCCATCACGATACCGATTTACCGGTATGTGACAATATTGATATTTTAACTTCGATCAAACTGAAGTTGGCTATCCTTCACATATACATGACTCGTTCCGTCATACTTAATAAGATCTAAAATGCCAGCCCCTAGATACTTGTAGGTTCTGACTTGCCTTAAGATTTGATCAAGTCGTGGGCATAAACTTGGTCGTCCAGAAACTCTAAAATGACTTTGAACAATGATGCAAAGTGAATGTTCATGAATCGTGTTATCCGTTTGAGCTTTTAGGAGGGGATGACGTCAAGACATTTGAGATGGTCATTCGAAAACCATTTTCATTCTTCGTATGCTCTGAGATTTGACTCAGGACTTGTTTGAATTGGGGATGCCATTTTTTCGTAGTAATCAACTAACTTAAGTCCAAGAATCATGTAGCTTATTCTTGGGCTTTGGAGGAAGATTTCTCGAGATGTTTTGATGTAATCACCCAAGAACCTCTTTTGCTCTTAAGTTTTCTAAGACTGCGTTCAAGACTTGTTTGAACTGAGGGTAATATTATCTCGAGGTAATTGATAAGCTGACGTCTGGGAATCGTGCCACCCATACTTAAGCTTCGAGAGGAGATTATCCCGATACGTTTGAGAATAGCCCTCTGAGAACCTCTTTTGTTCTTATACTCTCTGAGATCGTACTCAGGACTTGTTTAAGCTGAGGGTAATATTACCTCAGGGCAATTGATAAGCTAACGTCTAGGAACCGTGTCACTTATACTTGGGCTTCGAGAGTAGATTACCCCGAGACATTTGAGATTAATCCTCCGAGAACCTCTTTTTCTCTTATGCTCTCTGAGACCGTACTCAAGGCTTGTTTGAGCTTAGGATAATATTACCTCAGGGCAATTGATAAGCTGATGTCTGGGAACTGTGCCACCCATACTTGGGCTTCGGGAGGAGATTACCTCATGATGTTTGAGAGTAGTCCTCTGAGAACCTCTTTTGCTCTTATGCTCTCTAAGACCGTACTCAGGGCTAGTTTGATTGAGGATACTATTACCTTGGGGTAAATAAAAAGTAAACATCTGGGAATCGTGTCACCTTTGAGATTTGGGAAGAGATTAGCCAGATACGTTTTTGGGATCCTGAGCTTAGATTTATCAGTAAGCCAACTATAGTAGTGAAAAATAGGAAAATTTTATTGACTTCTATTAAGAGTTTGTTATAAATCTTTTGGGTTTCTAAGGGTAATACAACTTCAGTCGTTCAGCATTCCCTGGCTTTCAAACTTTATTTCCTGAGAGAGATTTCAGTTTATAGACTTCGGATTAAAAAGCTTGAATAACTTTGTAAGGCCCTTCCTAGTTTGCTCCCAAAACACCTTCTCCTAGTATCTTGGTGTTTAGGGTTACTTGTCTTAGGACCCAATCCCCTATCTGAAAAGAGTGGTGTCGGACATGCTTGTTGTAATACCTTGCTACCATTTGTTGATGAGCTGCGATCTTTATTATTGCCCAATCCCTTCTTTCTTTCAGCAGATCTAATTCCAATAGTAATCCCTAGCCATTGGATACCTCTCCATAGGTGCTAACCCAAAAAGTTAATATGTTGACCTCGATTGGAATCATCACTTCACAACCGAAAGCTAAACTGTTGGGAGTTTTGACTATGGCTACCTTGGGAGTGATTTGGTATGCCCAAATAACATCAGGAAGTTTGTCAATCTATGCACCTTTATGCTCCTTGACCTTCTTTTTTAGGACTTTTTTGATAACCTTGTTGGCAGTTTTTACTTGTCCATTAGCTTTTGGGTGAGCTAAAGTTGTGAATCTAAGGTCAATTGAAAAATCTGAGCATAATTATCTAAAGCTTGCATTGTCGAACTGCTTTCCATTATCTATGATCGACATTTGAGGTATTTCAAACCTGTAGATAATGTTGTGTTTGACAAACATTGTAACCCTTTTTTCAGTAATGGCTAAGGGCTCAGCTTCCACCCACTTTGTGAAGTAGTCAATAGCCACTATGACATACTTTATGTTAGCTCGAGTTAGTGGCAATGACCTAATGAGATCAAGCCCCTATTGGGAGAATGGCTAAGGGCTTGACAGCGAGATCAGCTTTTCTAAAGGTTGTCTCGGGATGCAGTCGTGCACTTGGCATTTGTGGTAGGTTTTAGCTAGCTATGTCACATCCAGGGAGAGTGTTGGCGAGTAATACCCTTACCTCAAGGTCTTGTAGGTCATAGTTCGGGCTCCTTCATGTCCACTCCATACTTCGTGGTGGATTTCTTCTAGATCCCGAATTGCTTCTTCAGGCCGCAGACATCTAAGGTAAAGAGTGTTGTAACTCTGTCTGTACAACTTTTCATCAATGATGGTGTACCTTACTGATCTGTTTTAACCTTCTTTGCTTGCTTCTTATCTTCGAGAAGTTCATTGTCTTGGATGTAAGATTTTATTTCGTTGATCCAGCACTGATGGGCTTTTACCTGAGCTATTTACAACTGGTGGTCGTTGGTTTCTGTACTTCTTTGTTCTAGCACTTCAATTAGGAATGAGGCAAGAATATTTCCTTTAAAGAAAGAGGCTAATCTTGCTAGCATGTCGGCCTTTAAATTTTCGACTCTCGAAATTTGCTTGATTATGACAATCTTCAATGTCTTCAATAGTTGCCTAACTTTCTCTAGATATGCTTGCATATTACCTTCTCGCGCCTTGAACTGTCCGTCCAATTGGTTGGCTATTAGTTAAGAGTTATAATGAATATCGAGATTTGTAATTCCTAGCACTTGAGCTAATTTGACCACTGCAATCAGAGCCTCGTACTCCACCTTGTTGTTAGTGACCTTGAAATTAAATTTTAAGGAATACATTAGCTTCGTCCCATCTAGACCTATAAGAACCACACCAGCTCTTTCCCCTTGAGCATTTGAAGTTCCATCAATGAAAAGGCTCCAGGTCGACTCTCCTTTGTTCGAGATGATCGAACCTTCTTGAGGAAGGGACACTTTTGCAATCTGATGGAAGAAAAAGAGCTCAGATACTAATATTTCAGCCATGAAATCTGCCAAGGCTTAACCATTAATTACCTATCTAGGCTTGTAATCGACATCGTACTTACTGAGCTTGATGGACCACTTCACTAATTGACCTAAGAGATCTAACCGATGTAAAATTTGTCTCAGAGGTTGGTCTGTTAGCACTACCACTTGATGAGCTTGAAAGTATGGTCTGAGCTTTCTGGCTGCTACCACCAACGTTAGAGCTAACTTCTAGGGTGGTGAATATCTCGTCTCGGTGTCTAATAACGCCTTGCTAGTATAGTAGATGGGATGATATATCTTCTCAACATCTTCATTCACAAAGACTGAGCTTACTAAATGGTCACTTACTGCCAAGTACAGGTAAAACGTGTTTCTAATCTCGGGCCTCGTTAAGTGGGTTGGGGATACGAGATACTATTTTAACTCTTGAAAACTATACTCACACTCTTCTGTCCACTCAATTTTCTTTCTCTTTCTCATGATCTGAAAGAAAGGAAAACATTTGTCGATAGTTTTGGACAGGAACCTGCTTAATGTCGCTAGTCTTCCTGTCAGACTCTGAAGCTCTTTGAGATTGGATGGTGATTTTAGGTTTAATATAGCCTTGATTTTCTGTAGATTAGCTTCGACGCCTCGTTCACTGACCATATATCCTAAGAACTTTCCAGTTTGAATTTCGAAGACACATTTCTTAAGATTCAGTCTCATATTATATTTTCTCAGGTATGAGAAATTCTCTTCCAAATGCTTCAGGTGATCTAAGGCTTTTAGAGATTTAGTGATCATATCATCCACATATACTTCCATGGTTTTTCCAATTAACGGCTTGAAAACCTGATTAACTAACCTTTAGAAGGTGGCCTTAGCATTTTTTAATCCAAAAGGCATTATTCTATAGTAGTATAATCATTGGTCGGTGATAAAGGCTATTTTCTCTTGATCTAGCTCGTGTATTCTAATTTGATTATATCCTGAAAATGCATCCATGAAACTTAACAACTCATGACCAATTGTTGAGTCTACCAGCTGATTGATCCGAAGGAGTGGGAAGTTGTCTTTGGAATAGGCTTTATTCAGATCGGTGAACTTTATGCACATTCTCCATTTCCTGTTAACTTTCTTGACCATCACTACATTCGATTCCCACTTTGGGTAGTGCATTTCTCTTATGAACATTGCTCTCATCAGTTTGTCCACCTCTGCATGTATTGTTTCTCTCCTCTCCGTGTTGAATGGTCTCCTTTTCTGCTTTATTGGTTTGTATTAGTGGTTAATAGCAAGCTAATGGGAAATTATCCATGGGTCGATGCCGAGCATGTCTTCGTGAGACCATGCGAACATGTCCATGTGTTGTCTTAGGATGTCCTTGAGTTTCGCCTTAAGATCTTCAGGGAGTTGGGCATCAACCTTAACCATCTTCTGAGGTGACCTCTGGTCTAGGACAACAGAATTAAGTTCTTCAACTGGCTATAAAGCCGATGGTTTTTTTTATCTTGATCAAGTTTCTTAGTGATTAGATCCTCCTACGAGTTTTCACCATTTGCTTCTAAGATTTCTCCCTACGAGCATTTCAATAGATAATATGAACTTTTAAAAGAAATAACGAAGCACGACGGAGCTTTTTTTTTTATTTTCCTTGACAATTCTGATCCCTTCTCCTGCTTGAAATTTCAATTTCAGACAATATACACTTTCCACTGCCTTTATAGTTCTAAGAAAAGGTCTGTCGAGAATCATGGTGTAGAGCATCTTGATTTCAACCACTTGGAGCTCCACCATAGTGATTTCCTAATACGGCCTCCCTCTTATAGTGATGGGTAGTTGGACTATTCCTATAGAGTAAACACATGATTCTCTAAAACTATAGAATACGGTCTCTGCAGGCCTCAGTCTCGAATCCTCGATTCCTAAGGAATCCAGAGTTTTCTTGAAAACGATATCAACCGAGCTCCTTGTGTCCACCAAGATTCGGCTGACCTGAGTTGTTCCTACCATTAAAGTTATCACCAACGCATCATCATGTAGGTAGTGAATCCCAACTTCATCCTTATTTATGAATATGATGGGTACTTAGGCGATTTTTTGTTTCTTCTCTGCTCATACATTCATAATGTGAATATCCGAGGGAGTATTCAACAGTGAATATTTCAAATAGTTTTTCCTTGACCTGTTCGAATTTCCTGCCAGCGTTACCTTACCAAAGATTACCATAGTCCATCTCCTTATCTCCTTTTATGCTCGATCTCTTGATCTGCCATTCTGGATTCATCTTCACTCCTAGCTACAAAGTTTTATAGGTAATTATTTCGGATTAGTTTTTCTATCTGGCTTTTGAGGTTGAAATATTCGTCTGTTAGGTGTCTAGTAGTTTGATGGAACTCGTAAAATTTGTTCTTGGCATCTCCCAATAGTTTGGCCTCAAAGGGCAGGGTTCCACCAATATGATTCTTCGCTCTTTAACTTTATGCCAGACTTGTGAAAGTGAGGCTTTCAAGGGAGTAAAAATGTGATCCTTTTATACGTGAGCTACTCTTTTTTTGTCATCTCTCCTCGACGATCGATATTGTCTCAGAGGAAACTTGTCTCTTCCTCTTGATGTTCCGTTTTACTTTTGATATTGTCTGCCTTTCCTATCAAATTCATGGGAATTTCTTCTATCGTCGTGTCTCCTTTTCGGGTCAGCCTTGGAATTCTGCATTCTCTCAAGAAACTGTGTTTAAAAATTCTATTCTTCTCTGATCTTCAATTTCAATCTCATTCAACAACTTTCTTCGAGCTATTTCATTAGTGGTAATGAATGGTTTTCATACTGCGTACCATCCTCGGTCGACTAACAAGCCTTTTATGAGACTTTTCAAAGCTAGGGAATGGTGGTAAGCCACTAATTCCATCACCTCTTTGTGGTATCTTTTTACTAAATTCCTGAGGCTTTCATTCTCTCCCTACTTCATAAGCAGTAATGAGTTAGGAGTCTTAAGATTGACAGTAACCCTTCAGAATTCGTCCATAAATACTCCATACAACTGTTCAAAACTGCCAATACTACCAAGAGTTAGACTGGTGAACCACTTTCTCGCTTGTCCATCCAAGGCTAGTAGGAACAATCGGCACAATTGGGATTCGTCTAACCCTTAGATTAACATCATTTCCTTGAATAAATCCATAAGTAGAGAAGGCTCAATCTTCCCTGTAAAGGGGTTGATTTGGGGCATCTTGAATTTTATAGAAAGAATGAGATCCAATATTTTTTTTGAGAAAAATAGGACTTATAATAAAATCCTATGTTTAAAGTGGACCCGTCTCCTCTTTGCCTTTATCTTCTCTTCTTGTCCTTCAATTCCTCGATCAATTTTTGAATACGAGCCTTTAAACTCTAGACCCGATCACTATCTTCCATAGATTTTCTTCTTCGAGACAAGCTTGGTATTAAGCCTTCCCTTTGCCTTTTCTGATCGAGAAATGCCCTCATATCCTCTTGATTAGGGCTGTTAACCGATCCCTTTTTACGAATAATCATCAAATCATCAGGTAAATATTCAAACATCAATGCAGGCTCGTCAAGGGGTTTAAAGGCATCATTATCGCCTCGAAGTTCTTTAAGGGAATAGCTGGAGACTTTCCCTTTTCCCTTCTCTGAGGTAATATACATTTTTCTAGTAACATTCTATTGGTGACCAGTTACGTGGTTCACAGCATTTAAGGCATCTAGCGCACTGCTCTAGACTGCTTCTTCTGGTTTAGGAGTCTCCCTCGTTGAGGAACTGGTTTGGAACATCTTCTTCATTCTTGCTACCTCTTCTATTGAAGCCTAAATCTGTTTGTCTTTTTTCGCATGCTGTTTTTCATTCTCAGCCAACCCCTTGGCCAACCAAGTAGTTTCTATCGTTTTTGGGCGAGAAGGATATTGGTGCGGTGATGAAGCTTCTAAATCAGGATTTATACCCTCTAACTATGGTGGCTGATTACTTATGTCCTGATTAATGGTCGTATTTTCCTCCATGATATTGTCGTGCGAATTCCCCCTTGTCGTTGCCTTATTTCTGGTGGCATATGTTCAGGAAGTAGCCATAATTTTCCTCTTTCGCGGTAATTACTGACTTTTTGTTCAGTTTCCCACAGACGATGCCAGATGTTGATGCAGCAAAAATTTCTTCTGTAGATCCTGTGCACCAACAACAATCTTCTTCCTCCTTAGACGTTTTTCCAACCTGCAACCACAATATAATCTCAAGGGTAAAAGCCAGTTGTCCAGCAAAAACCATCCGATGATTAAGTTAGGGTTTTACTTTAGAAAAAGCTTAGGAGAATTATGGGTTTTATTGGCCAAATTTCAGTCGTCATACCTGGTTGTAACTAGTCCCCTTTTATAGATGTTGGCGTCTCCCAATTATAATGGAATTCCTACGGAATCTGAAAACAAGTATCTCGCTGCACGAAGATTTTATAGGTTAAGCATTAGCTTTCGGATTTTATAGGATCGTATACTTTTACGTAAAGCTTACCCTTATGATTCTTTTTATAAAAGAAGTCTTAATAAGCAAGAATCCTTGTTGGAGAATAATTTGAGAAAGATATGAGAAGGAACTGAATCCTTCACAAATTATTAAGTGTTAAGAGGTCTCGGGGATCTCTGTCTAAAACTTCTCTATTCATTTAAGATAAGCTCAGGTTTTGTCCATCCAAGACCTTTAAAAGCTAACCAAAACTCTTATAGGCTGTGGCTGAGACCTTTATATTAATTTGGGATGCGGATCCAAAACCTTTATAAACTGACCAACGCCCTCGTACCAATTTGAGATGCTGACCCGAGACTTCCTTATTCTCTTAAGTCTAGACTTTTGAGGAAACCTTGTGCCTTTACTATTCGAACAGTTTTTCTCGGGCAGCGTTTGGTCTCAGAACACTATTAATTTTCCTATACAGGGTCGTTTGGGGCATGTTATTCCTATTGGCCTTAGGTATATTGGACTATATACCCAACAAAAAGATTTCTCTCTCAAATGAACACTATTAATAATATTAAAATTAAATAAATTTCTTATAACATTATGTTAAATTCCAAAATTAACTTTTGATGTCTCCCTTCTTCATTAAATTTGGTATTCTTAGTATATTTATTTCTCATAAATTATTGTTAAAATATATATTTGTCTCTAAACTTTCTAATCCTACTCACTCAGAAAGAAAATAACAAAAAAAAATGTTTACTTTTTATCTCTATTTTTGAAGCTTTGTAAGGTATTTTTTCTTTGTAGCGTATTTTTGAAATTTCTTTTTTACTTTTTTATCTCTATTCTTGGAGCTTTGTAGCATATTTTAAAAAAAAAAGTTTACTTATTTTTTTTTATCTCTATTTTGAGAATTTTTAAAATATTTTCTCTTTATTCTTTCTTGGAGTATTTTTGGAGCTTTGTAGCGTATTTTTTAAGGTATTTTTAATCTTTCATAGTATAATTAAAATGGGTGTCGAAAAATCTTCTAAATTTGTTAAAGAATATATATATATATATATATATATATGGGAAGGATCCATGATACTTAACTCTACATAATTTTTTATACTATTTTTCAATTTTTAAATTAGAGTTTTATTAATGGTTAGGATTAGATGGAGTTTAGAGTTGAAAATAAAAATATGTTTATAATTAATAGAAGTTAAAAATTAATAAATTATACTTATAATATACGGAAATTAAAGAGGTTTAACAAAACAAAATAAAATGCATGTGTGTAATTAGATGTCTTTTGTATATTTATGTAATTTAAAATACAATTAAAATTGAAATAAAAATGAGTAATTAGATATGTCTTTTATATTTTTATGTAATTTAAATTATAATTAAAATTCTAAATAAAGAAAATAGATTTTGAGAAAAGTTTGAACTTTGGAGTGATTACAATAGTATACACCCATTATAATTATACACCATAAATATGTCATACATTAATTTTGTAATTACACATAATAAATTAATAAATACATTATTGTTATTTTAATTAGAATTATTATTAGTACTTATAAGGACACACTACTTTAGTAATATTATGAATAATATTACTAATATTATTGTTATAAAATTTTTACAATTGAATTGCATAAAGATTAATATAATATGATTTTATGACATAACTAATCAATAAAAACAATTTAATAAAAAGCTTATAATATTTTAATTATTTTAAATTACTTACTAAACAATATCATTTTTTTTGTTTATAAATATATTATTGTACATTGATAATTACAACATTCACAATACATGCACATCAACTAATTTCAATGTTAGTAACTATTAAGCACTAAGCACATAAAGTAATTAAAATTATGTGATTTAATGTTGTTGGTAACACAAAAATATGGTTATTAATAAATTTCAGTAATTAATTAATAATACACATAATAAATACCATGAGTAATAAGAATTACATTACTGATAAAATACATACCATAAATAATGTCTTGGTAACAAAAACAAGAACATAATTATCATACGTATATTATCAAGTCGTATCATAACAAAAATATAAATTAAGAGATATTAAGTAATTACTTCAAAGCACTATTTATATAATTATTTCCTTAAAGTTGATTTCAATAATATTAATTGTAATATTTTGTTACATACCATTCATTTCAAACGATCTTACATATATAATATAGGAAATTCAAACTTCATCATTTTTTACATATTATAATATTCATAAAGATAATTTAAAGTACATACCTTGTGCCATAACTTTTCACTTTAAATTTATTTGCATAAATTTCTTAGAACAATGAAAACTAGTTTTTTTTCTCTTAACCTTTCTCTTTATATAGTAATCTCAATTATACGTAATAAAAAATTTTACAATTACTGTTTCTTTTATAGGCAATGAGAGTATCAATTTCTTTAAATTGTTAAACACACATTCCATTAACATGTGAATTCCTTTTAAATTGTTTTTTAAAAATTTTGACCAATAAGAATTTTGCAATTATATCTATTTAGTTAAACCAACATAAATAATATTCCTATTAATTATGGCACTTGGCCAAATAATTATTTTACATTCTTCCACTTGGCTCATGTGATAGAATTAATTTTTCATGGTTTAATAGATAAAACATAATGCGCAACTTTAATTTAAAATTTCTCATAAATTGATCACAATATAATATCATAATTAAGTATACACTAATATGAGTCTTGGTGGTTTTAAGTTATTATATCAACATAGTTCCTTCCATGTACCACAATATGAGCTTTCTACTTAACATGATCTATAAACAAAAAAAAAACTAATAATAGTTCACTATAATATCTCAATAAGAGATTAACATCCTAATAATTTTTCATAAAACATTAAAAATTTTCAATAATGTCATCCTCTCGACATGTCCTGTAAATGTCTTATGAGACAATCCCTTAGTCAATGGATCCACAATCATAAGATTGGTGCTAATATGTTCAATTGACACTTCATATTTCTGAACTTCTTCTTTAACGGTAAGATATTTCAATTCCATATGTTTAACACCCTTAAAATACTTGTCATTTTTAGAGAAGAGTACTATTGCAAAATTATCACAATAAATTTTCAGTGGCTTGGTAATACTATCGACAATCCCAAGTCCTGAAATAAAGTTTCACAACCAATTTCCATGAATCATGGCCTCAAAACATGCCATAAATTCATCTTCCATAGTGCATGCAACAATTACATGCTATTTCTACTCTTTTATGAGATTGCTCCTTCAGTTAAAAGAAACAAATAGCCAAAAGTAGACTTTTTGGTATCAATATATCCAATGACCTTCAGGCTATCTAACTTTCTATAAGTGAGCAAGTGATCTTTTGTTCCTTGCAAGTATTTCAAAACTTTCTTTGTAGCTTTCCAATGATCTAGTCCTGGATTACTTTGGTGCCTTCCCAACATTCCAATAGTAAAATTGATATTTAGTCTAGTACAAGTTTTGACGTACATCAAACTCCCAACAAGAGATACATAAGAAATTATATTCATTTATTTACATTCTAATTCATTCTTTAGGCATTGCATAAAACTGAATTTATCACCTTTCTGAATTGGAACGACATCTGCTAAGCACTTTTCCATTCCAAATCTCTCAACACTCTATTAATATATACTTTCTAAGATAACCCCGATAATTCTTGTGATCAATCTTGAAATATGTCAATCCCAATTACATAAATTATATTTCCCATATCTTTCATTTCAAAGTGTTTAGGGAGAATTTTTTTTTTCTTATAATAGACCAAGATACAGAATCATAATTATAAACTTACTCTCACTATTCAAATATATACAATGATCAACGATGTTTCTTTTAAATCCAAAAGAAGTGATGGTATCATTAAACTTAATATATCATTGTCTAGAAGCTTGTTTAAGTTTGTATATTGATTCCCTAAGTTTACACACCGTATGTTCTTTTTCTGCAATTGTAAAACTCTCAGGTTGACACATATAAACCTCTTCTTCTAAATTCCCATTGAGAAAATCTATTTTCAGATCCATTTGGTGTAACTCTAAGTCATAATAAGCTACTAAAACATAATAATTCTAAATGAGTCTTTTTTAGAGACTTGGGAAAAGTCTCTTTATATTGAATACCATCTTTTGTGTAAAATATTTGGCAACAAGTCTGGCATTGTATCGTTCAATATTATCATTTGAGTCACTCTTAGTCTTAAAAACTCATTTACACCCGACTTTTTTACAACCTTTAAGCAATTCAACAAGTTCTCATACTTTATTTCGCATCATAGACTTTCAACTCATCTTTCATGGCTTCAAGTCATTTAGTATAATTAACACTTTCAATGGCTTGTGAAAATAAAACTAGATCTCCATCAATTCCTAAGTCAAATTTTGACTCTTCTAGATATATTACATAATCATCAGAAATAGCAAACCTTCATTGTCTTTAAAATCTCATCAATACTATTTCTTATAGTTCATTTACTATAGATTTATTAACAGTATATTCATTGTGAGTTGTTTGATTATCCATTTATTGTTTTTGCCCATTGTTTAACTGTTCAACAATTCGAGGAACAACTTTTGAAGGAGCTAAAGGTCTAGGAACTTGTACCCTAACTTCTTCAAAACTCCTACTAATATCATCATCCTCAATGAACCTAACATTTTCAGTTTTAACAATTCTTGTATTATGGCTAGGGTAATAAAATATATACCCTTTTGATTTTTTTGGATAATAAACGAAAAACCCATTAATTATTCTAGAATCCAATTTCTTATCATATGGATTATAGATCCTTACTTTTGCCGACCAACCGAAACATGAAGGTACATTATACTAGGTTTGCTACTAGTCCACGATTCAAAAACAGTCTTAGGAACTGCCTTACTAAGAACCATGTTTAACAAATGCATGGCAGTTTTTAATGCATGCATCCATAATGATAAGGATAAAGATGAATTGCATAACATACTCCTAACCATATCCAATAAGGTACGATTACACCTTTCTGCTACACCATTTTGTTATAGTATACTTGTTATAGTGTATTGAGCACATATATCTTATTTTTTTAACGGAATTCTACAAACAGGCCTAGGCATTAGCTGGTTTTAGTATATTTTCTATAATATTCACCACCTTTGTTAAATCTGACAACTTTCACTTTTCTATCTATTTGCCTTTCAACTTCATTAATAAATACCTCTAGGGCATCTATTGATTGAGATTTTTCATAAGTAAATAGACAGCATAATGCCAAAAGTCGTCAATAGAAGTGATAACATATTTTTTTCACTAAAAGATAGAACATCAAAAGGCTCACATATATCGATGTATATTATTTCAAGAAGTTGTGCGGTTCTTATGGCTTCTTTCTTTGTGTGTTTTATTTGTTTTCTTTTAATTCAATCAAAACAAATACAAGATAATACAATCTAGATTTTGAAGGATTTCATTCTTTACCAATCTTTCCATTCTTTCTCTGAAAATATGATCTAGACGTTTATGCCACAAGTAAGTTGAACGTTCATTGACTAGACCATGTTTATTTCCAACATTATAATGTAAGGTTAAAAGAGTTTTAGCAAAAAGATTATCAAGTTTCAATTTGTTTAAACCATCACAAAGACTACCAAAACCAATGACATGATTTTGCTCAAATAAACTGAAACGTCTATTTTCAAATTTAAAAGAATATCCAGTTGAATCAAGTTTAGACAAAGAAATTAAATTACAAGAAATAGAAAGCATATAAAAGTTTGAAATAAATCAAAATGATGTATAGTATCTAAAATTAAACAATATGTTCCAATGGCTTCAATTGGAGCTTTGACTCAATTTCTCATGAAAACAAACTTTTCATTTAGATTTATGGTTTGGGTCGTAAGAAATTCCTACATTGTATTTGAAACATGAATGGTACAACCAGAATCAGTCCACTAAGCATTATAAGGAAATTCAGCTAAATTTAATTCAAAGTATGCTAAAGCACTAAACTTACCTTTTTTTTAGAACCATATCTTACGTTTTTGGCAATCTTTTCGAAAGTGTCCAAGTTGCCCATAAAAATGACACTTATCTTTCTAATGGTCCTTCTTGTAAATCGGGGTAGATGGCTCATTCACCTTAAATGGTTCATGCCTACCCTTTTCATGCGTTCTTTCTAGCTTCTTGATTATTTACAAGGTGAATGGAATGAGTTCCTTAATTCTTAAGTTTTGTTTCCTCATAAACAAGTATACCATGAAGTTCAATCACATTCCATTTATCTTTCATAGAATTATAGTTCATTTGGAATGGACTATACATAAGAGGCAGTGAATTTATGATAAACTAAACAAGGAAATTCTCATCCACACTCATCCCTAATAACTTAAGTCTTACTGTAATATTGGTCATTTCAATGACATGTTTATGCATGCTACAAGAACCATCAAATTTCATAGTGGTTAAAGAAGTCATTAATGTCCCAGTAAGTGGCTTATTAGTAGTTTGAGATTGTTCTTCCACAAATTTCATAAATTCCTTAACATTTTCTATAAACCGTGTTCTTCAAATATAAAGGTAAAATAATCATTGTAATGACATTTATTTTCACACATGCATTACTCATGATTAGTTGACACATTGACAAGGCTTAAGTGAATTTAAGTTAGTTTAAGATATAAAAATAAGTTGTGAATTGAATATTTGGTTAGCGTATATTTGGTTTTTGCATGTTGCCATATACTTACGCATTCGGCAATAAAAATGGTTATATGGAATAGTTTAAAATTTTTGAATTCTTGGAGTAGGTCCATTGAGTGATGAAGGTTTTAGACCCATAAAAATATGAAATCGGTCAACCGGAAGAGGGCACCGATCATCCTGAAGAATAGGAAACTTTGAAGAGTGGAATCAGTCGTCCGGAAGAATAGGAAACTTTAAAGAATGGAACTGGTCGATTGAATAGAGAAAACAGTCAACTAACAGAAATGAATTTGGAAAAAATGGGGAACCGATTAACCAAATGGATAAAATGATTGACCGATAATAGCCAAGTTGTGGGGAAGAAACAAAACCAGTTAACCGATTCGAGGAAACGGTCTAATGGTTCAGTGCAAATTTTAAGTACATTTTGGTCTTTTCACACATTTTCTATAAATACCCATCACCCCCAATAGTTTTCAATCTTCCAATCTCTCTAAAATTTAATTTTCTTTCCCTCTCTCACTCTAAAGATGTCTTCGTCTCTCTATCTCTCTTTTTCTCTTGCTCTACTTAAATTTCTCTCATTTTCTATTAAATTTTCATTCCCAAATGATTATCCATCCTCTACTCTTTGATTTGGTACCACATTTAGGCTAGGAAAGGCAAGGAAGAGTAATAAACAAATTTTGGTTCAAAGATAAATTGGAGCATTTTCAATAAACAGCAATTCGAGATTTTTAAGGGCTTCTACGGGTTACCAATAAGCCTATTAAGCCATTATAGGTTTGATTTTAAGATTTTAGAACATGTAGAATTTGGGGTTTACTGTTCATCCTAAATTTTAATTGATTTCACGTAGGAAACATAGATTTGTGTTAATTTGCGATAATTAGAAGAATATGATGTTAAATATGTATTGAATATCATTTGGAATATGTATTTTTATTTTAGACGAAAATGCAAATTTGAAATATTTACTGTCATAGGATTTCGTTGTTGGAAATTGGATAAATGACCTTGTTAGTTAAGCCTTGTGATGTGATATGTGTCAACTAAGAAATTCTAGACATGTTTTTCCTGAATATTGCATTTAGTGCATTGTGTTTAATTATTTAGAATCATGTAATTTATTATTATATGCATGTATGGTATTAAGTTCCGAAAACTCAAGAGAATGACTGAATAGGCGCGAGAACCCTTAGTAAAAATGATTAACTTTATTGTGAGTAAATTTATACATACATAAATATGTAAATATATGTATGTGATAGTTATATGTACACTTGTGTGTTAAACAAGTGATTTTATTATTTAATTGAAACTTGAAATGAATGTGTTTCCATGTGCTTTAAATTGATATTAGAAAATATTTATATATAGTCTATTGTTATAAATTTATGATAAATATACATGTTAAAATGGCTGGGAAGGCCTGATTTGTTTATATGATTTGAAATCATGGATTTAAATTAATTTGTTTATTTGCATGTATATTAGTGATGAGGCTGGTAAGGTTAGTTATTTTTGTATGGCCAGTGGAGCAGTTTATTGACTGTATATACAGGAAGGTAGCCTATGAACGAACTTATGAAAGGCCGCATAGGTGAGTAGGGTGTAGTGAGATTAATATAAAGGGGAAAGGTCATAACAAGCCCATTATGTGCCGTGCACGTATGTGCAGTTATGGATACCTTATAGAAAGTTCTAATGGCTTGATAGGGATATCTTGGATTTTATGAATTACGAGGACAATCACTCGTGTCACTAAGTGACTACTCGGGACCAACATCAGTGAAACATGCAGCTATTTTTATAAATGCATGTTTTAAAAAAAATAAATGATTTTACAAGCATGAAAAATAGTTTTATGCTTTCTAAAGAATTTATTACATACGATTTTATGTATAAAAGACTCACCAATAGTTTCGACGTTGCCTCGGCCAAGATAGCAGTCAAGAAAGCATGGCTAGCCTAGTTTAGTTGTTTAAACTAAATGCAAACCTATGAACTATTTTACAATTATTTGATTTAAACGAACATGTATATATATTTTTTGTATAAGTTGAAGAAAAATCACAATATCATGATTTGAAAATGTATGTGTATATATACGTATATGTGTGTGTGTGTACTTTATTTACTCACTGAGTATATTCGTATACTTATCTCTCACCATTACAGCTTTCAGGTTAGGCACCCTAATACTTGCCAGCCTAGTGATAGCAGTAGAGAGCTTTCAACGCTCAGAATAGGTTATTCTCTATGGCTTACTTATGTATTTTTGTTTCCACTAGATATGTTTATCTGGGAATTGTAAAGTATGTGTAAACTAAATGTTTTATGTAAATACTTATGACGGTTCAACCCGAATAAAAATGATATTCTATTTATTTGATATTTGTTGTAGATGAATTGATCAAGAATTATCAAATCTTTAATAATGCCCCCATGGATGGAAGGTAACATTTTATAAACTGTTTTTAGGATTTATTGGTTGATAGGAAAGTCTTATAAGCTCTCTTGACATATTTCAAATATAGAGAATGTATCATGAGGATCTGTGACGATTGTCACGGGTGGACCCTAAGTTCGAGGTATGACACTTTCAATTTTGGAAAGAATAGACTTAATGTTTGCTACACTCATTCACATAAACATTAGACTTACTCTGTTCGATCTTTCTCAAGCATCATGGTAATTCTTTTCATCATTACTACTAGCATCAATAATAGCAGCAGGTTTCTCTTGTTGAAGTGACAAATCCAAATCCAAAACATCAAGGTGAAATTGGATTTGTTCACACCAATCAAAAAAATTAAGTCCATTAAACATTGGAACAGATGAAGCATATGAATGAAGAGAAACAGGAATAGGTACTGCAAGAATTATATACTTATACATTAGTCTTTGAGTTATAAACTAAAACAAATAATACATAATTCGGATAAACAATAAAAGTATATCATGTTCTCTTTTGGGTGATACAACAACACACAACAATAAATATAATGATGCTAATAAGATTTCAATAATTTGACAACCACTGACGCTCTAATTAGATGTACTTACTATTTTTGCAGATACAAATACAATTATGTTTATTAATTCTAAGGACAATTAATCAACCTTTGGGGGATCATAAAATGTCTTATAATAACAAAATTCAATAAACTTATTATATACATACATTTAAATAGCATCAATAATAATTAGTAATTGAAATAATTTAACAATTATCATTTTTTGAATGTTATGATTTGGCCACTTTGATGACTAACAAAACAACATAACATAAAATTATCATATAAACTCATAAGATTATGTACGTAAAACATTATATATAAACTAATTTAATTAATTTTTTAAGCTATTTTATTAAACTTTCATGCCAAATTTTAGATTATGTAAAATTTCAGGGATTATAATAAAATTATACATGTTAATTGTCATTCACTTGAACACCACTCATATGAACGTACGGTGGTGAATGATTTATCTGCACAACCAAAATCAGTGCAATTTGGTAGTAGCACACTTTCACACAATTAAAAACTCTATCAATTCTAATTAATTAACATTGTTAATTAATTATATAGTAAAATTCTTAAATAATAACAATTAATAAACAATCATAGTTATAGTAAAAGTTCTTAAATAATATGAATTTGAGCCCATATATCACTATGAGCTCAAATAAAAAACATTAAGTGGGTGAATAATGCTTTAATTTATTATTCCAATGAATGTTATTGTCAAAGAAATCATTAATATTATTTACTATAATTTGGTAGTTTCATTATAAAAATATTGTCAGATAAAACAACAATGAATAAACACTAAATTAACGTATATAATAGAGAGAGTTATCATAAATCATAATGAAAAAAATAATGAGTTCCGAAACCTTAAGCTCTGATATCATATGTAATATTTTATTACATAACATTCATTTCAAATGATCATGCATAAATAACACAGAAAATTCAAACTTTATTATTTTTCACACATTATAATATTCATAAATATAATTTAAAGTACGTACTTTGTGTCATAACTTTTTACTTTAAACTAAAATTTACTTGTATAAATTTAGTAGAACAATTAAAAAATTTTTTTTTTTTTTCTATTAGCCTTTGTCTTAATACAGGAATCTCTATCATACGTAATGAAAATTTTTACAGTTACTATTTCTTTTATAGGCAAAAAGCATACCAATTTTTTTAAACTGTTAAATACACCTTCCATCAATGTGTGAATTCCTTTTAAATTATTTTTTTTAAAAAAAATTTTGACCAATAAGAATTTTGCAATTATATCTATTTAGTTAAACCAACATAAATAATATTTCTATTAATTATGGCACTAGGGCCAAATAATTATCTTACATTAATAATAGAATATGATCAAACAATACATATCTATATATAAAGAATGTATATTGTTGCAATAATCGTTAGTTACCATACTAACAAAATACACATAATTAATATCATATAGATATTAAATTTACAATAAATTTGAATCTAAAAAAGTGTTTGGTAATATTAATTTTTAGTAAAATTTGTTCTTTTCTAGTACTTCCATTTCATACTATAGTTGTGACTTAAAAGCTACTTCACCATAATCACAAACTAAACTTAAGTTGTATAATAAAACAATGAAAGTCTGTTCTTTATACTATGTTATCTATAACACCATATTACTTCTAATTTATTATTTTAAATACATATTTTATTATATTTTGAAGGTATTACAACAAATATATTATGTTATATTATTTGCATTTGTTGAGGTATTTATTCTTTTGATCATATTTATATATGTTTAATGTTTGTACAAAAAAAAATCACACTTTTTCTTAGTCCAGACATTTATAGATGTTCTCAACATATTTTATATTTTACTAACATTTAATGAAAATTTCGTTATCAACAACATATATAACTACAATTAAGCTATCATTTAGTAATAAAATGGGTAAAATTAATATAACAATAATATTTTTTAATAGAGAAATTGTCGAGTTTTGTTTGAATTAAACACATGAATAATATTATAAATAATTTCTGGTTGAAGGAACATTGACGCTTTATCGAGGAGGCAACATTGACAAAGAGTAAGGAAAACAAATACAGTAGAAAATTTAAAAAGAAATTAGAAGAAAATTAAATCCCATCAAGCCAAACCATCCAAATAAACATTTAAAACAGCTTATAATTCAAAAGAAAAAAAAAATTTAACAGCCCATTAAGTTAAAATTAACTATATTAACAAAGGTTAATAAACTAATAAATTTTATATTTTATGTTATTAAAAAAATATTTTAATTAATGTTATTAATTTTAATATTTATCCTATCAGTTAAATAAAATCAAATAAATATTTAAAAATTATTAATACAATATTAATAAATACTAAACTAAGATAAATATATATATTCTATATTATTTCAAGAATTTTATGGGATAAAAATTTTACTATAAATGTAAGTATTGGGATATTATAATTTTAAAATAATTTTAACATTATAATACGTTATGTTGCATAAGAAAGTCTCTTGTTTTATTACATATATAGAATATATATATATATATATATATATTTTAAAACGTTGAAAAACGTTTATATATTTTTTTTACTATTCTTAATTTCCACTCACGCGTGTGAGAACGTTCCCTAGTTAATGCATGAACTTGAAAGCCCTTTTAGAAAAATAAATGTATTTTTCTGTAAAGTAAAATTATATCATACCTTTCTCTTTTAAATTAAAACTTGGCTTATTCATATACCAATAATATTCACTTGATCGATCATTTATTTAATACTCATAATTAAATCAAGTCAATTATAAATGTCATGCTTATTTAATTATATATTTATGCACAAATCATTAAATTGCTCTAATGACTATTTTAAATATATCTATAGTTATAAATATTGTCATCTAATAAATAATTTTATTAAATAAACTGCGGTTTGAAGTTTAAATTATAAACCCTATTCTTTGAACATAAAGTTAAAGTAGTCAATACATGATATTTATATTCATACATGCATTATTAACAGTTAGTTGACACATTATTGAGATTTAGGTGAACTTAAGTTAGTTTAATGATAAGAGATTGAGTATGATGAATGTATTGATTAATTTGGATTTTAGTATGTTGCACTACGCTGATGCATACAGCGGTCTTGCTAGCCGGTTAGCAAACGGGGTCAAGAGGCAGCCCTTGCAGGGATCGAGGGCTTTGCCCTTGAAAGACAAACAAAATTAATTCTAAGGAATAAATATAAGAGGTCAAAAATTAAGTTTCTGTAAAAAAAAAATTTGTGTTTGAGCAGAACATATCAATACATGGGACTAAGGAGATTAATACATGTACCAATATATCGATACCTTAAGGATGTGGGTCAATATCTGGTGAACGAATCAATATCTTCATAAAAAAAAAATCAATACTTTGCAAAATTGAAACTTGAGAAGAAATTACAAGTCGATCAGATCGATACATAAAGAGAAAGTATTGATACATTTGGAAACAGAGAGTTCGAAAATAATTATAAGATGAACTAAATCGATATCTTTATAGAATGTATCGATTCATTTTTAAGGGGATCAACACTTAGAGGCAAAAGTATCGATACATTGTGTAGAAGACATTTCCAGAATCAAATTTTAATGAATGTATCAATATCTAAACCAAAAGGTATTGATATAGTAGGTAAATCTGGGTGAAAATTTGATAGGTAATTTTGAAATTTCTAAGATCTATTAAGGATAATTTGGTCTTTTTGCCTATTCCTATATATACTCAAGAGGGGGATTCAAGTCCCCAATGTTGCTTCATTCATTTCTTTTCCTCTCTCTCTAAAACACATGCTTCTTTCTCTCTCCTTGAATTCCTTATGAATCTTAGCAAATCTTTTGAGTTTTCCTGCAAATTTTGTTGCCAAATGATTAACCAAACTGTAACATCTACCAAATCTGGGGTGTTACTAGCAGGTGATAGGTCTATCCCATCATCTTAAGTCTTACATAACTTGTTATATATGTAATCTCAATACAAACTTATATAATATCAACATAACTCAGGGCGTCATTTCGCTACTGTTATTATATACATCTCATGTAATTACAATGTATCCCAAAAAAAAATATGGACTATATAAATACAGCCTAAAGCTAACAACAATATACATCATATGACAAAACAAAATAAAACTGTCAATCTCGATATGAGATGGATCCGACACCTTGGTGACTGTAACTGATAACCTGTCCTCCAACTCATGTCTTCAGAACACGGTGTCTACTCACCAAACTATAGGGTCTTGCAAAACTAGAAGGTGAGGGTGGTGAGTCTAACATGACTCAGTGAGTGGATGCTACATACAACATTATTTTAGATACACACACATACACACACACATATATATACCTTGTCATCATTTGTATATTCATATGAAATATATATACATGTAACAATTTTATGTATTTGAATAGAAATACTTCTCAATGCATCAAACACAATATTTCATCATACATCATTCACAACATACCGGTGTTTAAAGGCATTATGCATCGTCATCCCCTCAAATACTAAATGAATCCATCAGTACCTTGGGGCGTTACACATCGCCATCCCCTAAGACGTAAAACCAATCATCATGTGCATATATCTTTGTCTGGTCCATGTCCAGGGCTACTTACTTAACCGGACAGATGAACATCCATACCCAAGGCTACGCACTTGACCGAACAAAGGAACATCCATACTCACGGCTACGCGCTTGACCGAGCAGAAAGATCATATACCTAGGGGCGTTACGCTCTGTCATCCCCTAACTCATAAAACCAATCATCTAGGGCGTCCCTTTATTTCCAATTCACAACCACAATACACACAATACATCATAAGATCAATGCATTCATGCTTTCTTGTTCCATGTCACAACACAACATATCAAGTCATTATGCATAGACAATAGCAATTCATTGCAAGTTATCATTTTTCTTTATAATCAGTTTCACTCATACAACATAATTGTCCTTGTACAATCAAACTACAACGTATCAATATCACTTTCATATACTCATCTTATAACATATTTGAATCATTTCAATCTGTTTATGTCACACACACTTTCAATACTGGTTTCACATATACAAATGCATATATACATACATATATACAAACAAATATTCACTCATCGGTATTAGACTACGATATACTTGATCTACCGTGGGGTCGATGGGCGTTCAACTTGACAATTTACAACACATAATTCTCTATTAGATTTTTTAATTGTAACTGGATTAATACACAATTATATTATACAATTAATCTAGCCCACATAAGACTAAACCAGTTTTACACATTTCGAAAGTCCGTATAGTGCTCACAACACAGTGATAAGTTTCAAACTCGCAATGCGTTACACCAATAAGGTATCACAACCTAGGTTTCTGAGAACACACTCTACTGAGTATTTAGTTTCTACCGCTTCTTATGAATTCAAATTTCAAATCCAAATGCTCAAGTTATGGTGGATTTTTGTCACATTACTTCGTGTAACCTGCTACGACCTTTCAACATGGTAGCTCTGTTCTGACCATTTTTAGTTCTACCTCGCTCAATGTCTGAACCTAGTTTTTGGTTATGTCTTGGCCCTATGTGTCTAATTTCTATAACATTTTATTGTTTTCCAATCTGAGTTCTAAAACTCACTCAATTCCCATTTTAATAGACATTGTTCAGAGATTTTCAACAACCTACGCTTATGCGTTTCGCTTGTACTCTCCCCCGTTCGGCACTCCACTCTCGTACGCTACCTCAAATATGTCTTATAACACTTTAATTTAACATATTTATCAACTCAGAACACTCACCACATAAACACACAACTACAACGCACTAGTGTCGCAAGTTTGTGTTTCAATTTTTCGGTAACACAATACAAACACTATTAATGCTTCTCAATCTCATCAACTTCACTTCTCACAAGCATTTTTTATAACACAACCATAACTCCCACACAACAACACTGTCCCAAATTCACTTCATGCATATTTCATCATTTTAGCCACAACAATTTATTCACAATACAACATTTCACACACAAATCACACATAAGCACATTCTAGTTAAACTACAAAGTTTACACCACATTACTCACCTTTGGTTGCCGGAATTGAACTCCCCCCTTACTATGTTTTGCTTCCTCTTTGCTATAATTCTCTTCCTTACCCTTGCCTCCACTCAGCCAAGCTGATTCTCCCTTGCTCACACTGATTTCCAATCAGTCCTTGCCATTTTCTTCCAAATTCTGGCCACCACAACATGCCTCCTCTCTGTTTCTCTTATTAACTTCTTCTTCTCCTTCAATTTCCCTTCCTTTCACCCACGGTTTCTTGGTTCTCACTCTCAATTTGCTTTAGTCAATTTGCTCCTCCCTCACCTTAAATCAATTTGGCCAATATTTTCTTCCAATCGGCCTAATTTCATCACCCATACAGCATGCTTTCTCGGTTTCTCCCTTGCTTTCTTTGCTCTCTCAATCTCCTTTGTTCTTTCTCTTCAATTGTGTTTGTAAAGTCAAAATTGGATAAGAATGAAAGTGAAGACCGAGTGGAGTTTTAAAGCCATGGGTTATATTTATGTATATATACATGTATGGTAAACAATTCAACATGTGTTTCTTTTTCATGTATTATATTTGTTTTGTTTTAAACATGTAATTTGAGTTATGTTTATGTATATATGCATGTAGGTACAAAGGTGGGTTTATATGTTTCATTAATTTAACTTGTTTAAGCATATAATTTTATTTGAATTATACTTACTTAACCTTCATCTTAATGGGTGTTATTTTGCTACTTGTAGTATTACAAGCATATACCATATATTATAAGCTTGTATTATTATTTTTAATAAAAACTTTTAAATTTTATTTTATGGCTACATTTGTATTACATAAACTATTATTTTCTATATTATTGTTATGCAGAAAAATGCTGTCATGACACAAACTCTTCTCTACAAATTGATACCAATTTTGGACTAGAAAAGGTAAGAAGAAGTAAGGAAGAAATTTGGATTTCGAAAAGAAATTTTGGTTTTTCCATTTAAAAGGCAATTCAAGATTTTTAAGAATTTCTACAAGTTACTGGTAAGTCTAGTAACCCATTATACGTTTTATTTTAAGATTTTAGAACATGTAAAACTTAAGGTTTAGTGTTCATTCGAGATTTACATTAATGTTCGTGTAAGAAATTTATATTTGTATTAATTTAAGCTAATTAGAGTAGTTTGATGGTCAAATATAAGTTGGTTTTCATTTGAAATATATATAATCGTTTTATATGAACATGTAAATTTGGAATATTTACTACTATAGGATTTCGTTGTTGAAAATTGAATAAATGGTACCCGTTAATTAAGTCTCGAGAAATGTGTCATATGTTAACTAATAGAATTTAACCATATTTTTCACTAACATTACATTTAGTACATATATGTTAAATTATTCGGAATCGTGAAATTTATTATATTATATATGTGTGGTATTAGGCACCAAAAACTTGGGAGAATAACTTAGTAGGTACGAGGATTAGTAGTGAGAGTGGTTACTCTCCCCTTATTATGAGTAAATTTATCTACATGAATATGTAAATATATGTGTATTATACATATATATATTGCTTGTGTATTAAACAAGTGATTTTTATTGTTAAAGTGAAAATTGAAATGAATATATTTTCATATGTTTTAAATTGATATTAGGATGGTTTATATATTTGGTATACTGTTAAAAGTTTACTTTATATACATGTTGAAATGGCGGGGGAGGTCGATTTTGATTTATATATTATAAAATTATTATTTGAAAATGATTTGATTATGCATTTATATTAGTGATCTGGTCAGTAGATAAGTTCTTGATACATAGCTAGTAGGCTTGTTTTTTTGTTTTTTTGTTTTTTTTACTATAACTACAAGAACGTAGTCTATAGACAAACTTATGAGAGGCCGCATAGGTAACTAGAGTCGCAGTGGGGCTGGTATAATGGGAAAAAGTCATGACAAGCCCACTGTGTATTGAATGCACGTATGTGCTGTTATAGATATCCTATGAAAAGTCTAGGCGACTTTATAGGGCTATCTTAGATTTAACGAATTATGAAAATAGTTACTCTATCACCAAGTGACTAATCAGGGCCAACATCAGTAAGGAGTACTTGTATTTTTACAAATGCATATTTTTACAAGAAATGAATGATTTTATAAAATATAAGAAAATTATTTTATATTTGATAAAACTTTATTGCATATGGTTTATACATGAAATACTCACTGGTGGTTTCAGATTTATTCTCAACTAAGGTAGCATGTAAAGAAAGGATGGCCAGCACGATTGTTTATTTAAAACTGTTTGCAAATCAATGAAATATTTTCTAGTTATTTGAATTCAATGAATATGTATATATATACTTTTGAGTACATTGTTAAAGTAAATCTCAATATCTAAATTTAAAAAATGTGTGTGCATGTATGTATATATGTGTGTGTATTTTATTTACTCACTGAGTATAGTTCTATATGAAAGAAACTCAAGCAGAACCTAGTCGACATCGACAGAAGAGCAACGCGCAAGATAGCTTCCTAAGCACGTGTCGCCTAAAACGGATAAGGATAGCCACTGCCATCACATGGCAAGTGCAAAAAAGCTCACCCAAACAACTAAAGACATGGATGTATGTGCATTTTAAAATTTTAAACTCTTTAAACAAAATGATCAACACATACCTTAAGTGTAGATCTCCAGAACAAGCTACTCATTGGCTTGAGAATGTGTCACACACACATCTGATTGATAGTGACAAGTTCCGGTTACCCGAATTCGTGTATAGAAACTCAAACACAAGTTTTCTAGACAAGTTTTCTAAATCTAGAAAACTTCTAGTTCTTGTAGAAGAAAAAGGAAACCATGAAAACCATTTTCATCATTTCCTCTTCTTCATTTCTCTCTCTATTATTCTCTTTCTTCCTTTTTTGATTTCATTCAAAATAAAATCTCAGACCCATTCATCAATGGAGGCTCGGCAGAGAAGGGAGAAGAAAAAGAAGCACACTGTTTAAGGGTTTCACAAATCCCCAAATAATGTTGTGCGTAAAACAAATATAATTTTTGCTCTTATAATCCACTCACACTGTTCAAAACAAAGAAAGAGGTAGATTCCAAGTATCATATGCTCATGAATGAATTCCAAAATCTATTCACATTACATTAAAGTTTAATGCAACTTTAAAATATCTCAATATATATATATATATTAATTATATTAATATCTATAATAAGATATTTTATGAGAGAGAAAGTGTGTTTATTTTATTTATACAATATAAATAAAATATAATAATTATATTTTAATATTATATCATATATAATTAAATGCAACCATCACTTATAATGCTTGACTTTCAAACAATAATTTAACATCACTTACAATATCACATGGTGTCATTTGTCAAATAAGAATCAATTGATCAAATAACAATTATCTAATTATTTATAAATAAACAATTGATTTATTAATATCCTTATGACAAAATATCTTTTTCTTTGTTTCTAAATATCCGTAAATCTTATTTACGTAATTCAAATTATTACCGAAATATTTTTCGCGCATGTGTGCTATCACATCTTAGACAAAATTAATTTTTTATAATAAAGAATTAAATTTCCATTTGATCAAGTATCGTAACAATATCATTAACTAATTTAATGATATTGTATATGACAATAACCATCATCATCAAGTAACTGATATGGGTGTGACCGCCTAGATCCATTATGAACTAGACATTAGTAGATACGAACTCTTTTATATCACTTCAGTACAATTCCTTGCATCCGAAGTTCCCAATGATCATGTGCAACCTCTAGCAATATGTCACGACCCCTAGACACTAATGAATCCATATAGTTGTACGTTCATGTAGTAAAGTCCCTCTACTGTTGACTCCCGATCGAGTGCAGGTCATAAATAGTCAAACTCCTAACTCAATCATAGGAATAGAGTCTCAAACCATATACAGGATTCGTGTATCCGAAAATGCCTTTTCGAAAATACATACTTTGGCCAGAGATTTCATTCCCATGTATAACATCCCCACCTAGGATCTCAAGCTCCAAAATCTGAGCTAGTAGATTCTATCTTGGTCATCACCTACCCTCATAGACCAAGAACACATTGCCAGAAAGCTTCTTTCACCAGGCATGGCTAGCCCGATGCGACATACACAAGTAAACAATGTGCCTCAAAGCAGATGGCAGTCGTGGCACCTCAGGTCAAAGAACTAGTGGTACACTAGTACAGCTTTGTGACGTATCATTGACTATAGATAATCACCTATGTGATTCGTCACATTTAGTTACGTTCTCCATCGCATCACCTATGTTTTTGCTCTTGTGACATGAGACTTATCAACCAACTATTAGCATTCAATACTAATCCTGAGCAGCATCAAACATACTAGTCATATATTATCGTAGTCTCATATGACATCACCTCAACCGAGAACTGATTCGGATGTATTCAAATCAAAACTCTGTACTCATATCTACAACTCCTTGCAAATAGAGTCTTGACATCATAATATATCACGGGATCTCATTCTGCATTATTTATTTATTAAAGCGACTGTAAATAGAAAATGAAATAAATATCATTTTATTAATTGTAAATAATTTACAATTAATTACATAAATACATTTATTACAAGGAATGATATTCTTGAACAACATAACACGGTTGGTTCTAGGGCATATCTCTAATAGTATACTTACCCTTCACTATTATAGCTTTCAGGTTAGGAGCGTTAGTTCTTGCCGGGCTAGTGGTAGCGGTAAAGAACTTACGACGCTCTGAGTAGGTTTTCTTTCTTGACTCACATATGTACCCTAGATCCTCTATATATATTTACTGATATATTTATTGATATGTTTACTTGGGTTTTATAATGTATTTGTAAACCAAACAGTTTATGTAAATGTTTATGTTTATTCAACCTGTAAGAAAATGATTTCCATAATAATATTTGATTTATTTAATATGTGTTGAAGATGAATTGATCATGGATGATCAATTCTTTGATAATGATCTCAAGAATAGGAGTTTCTGTAAAAATAGATTATAAAAATTTTAAAATTTGATATGTTTAGGAATATTTTATTTTATTTAAAAAAATTAAAAATTTTTAAAAAAAATTCAGACCCATTAAAAGCATAGCCCAAGCCCGGCCCAACCCGGATCCTATTTGGACCAAGTTTTTTTGGATTTGGGCTTTATGTGCCCATTGCTGGGCCGGGCCCGGGCTTTGTCAAACTTGGCCGGCCCGACCCAATTGCCATTCCTAATTTCTACCAACTTTTATTCTCTCTCATTTTTCAATATATTATTCTGAATAATATGCATTTATGGCTTAAATGAATATGGACAAATAAAACTACTTAAATCCACAAGACAACTGCATTGTACATATTTTTATCTTATCCATCTCCGGTAATTTCCAACATTTTTATTATAATTTTAAATCTTTTATTGTAATTTTAAATAGTTGAAGATTGTAATGGTAAAATTAAAAGAAAAAAATATTGGAGAAATGTACAACATATCCTCATTTTCCATAGAGTTGCCCTCGTTATAATTATGATGTAGTAGGTTGCTTTAGTCTTAAAGTGGACATATAAATTCTAATATCTCCTCCTATAAATTTTAATAATATTCATGTATTTCTTAAAGTTCTAATTATATACAAATAAACTCTAATGATTCATAATATAATTTTTATTTAAAACAAAAACAAAATAATTAATATACTCAATAAGAAGTGATTATTTAAAAGTTTTAATCAAAATAAAATATTTTTTTAATTTTTATTTAAAAATAAAAAAATTAAATAAAGACACATAAATAAATCATTTTATGCCTTATCTCAATTAGTCAAAATAAAATATTTTTATTTAAAAATTAAAACTAAATGACTTACGAGATAAAATTAATTTATTAAAGAAACTAAATAAATCCATGAAAGGATTTGGGTTAATATGGGTTAAATTATTTTATAATTTTTAATAATTTATTAATATAAAATATTGTTAATTTATATTCACCAAATTAAAATATTAAGAAGTTTAATTTGATGTGGGTCGCCCTAACCCACTATGGCAAATGTGAGAAAAACTCATTATTCTTTATTAAATAGAGATAAGTGAATCTACGTTGTTATTCTTAACAAAGATGTACAATGGTTCTAATTTGATCCAAAATCAATTATTTTAAGGTAGGTTTTGGTTCCAAAAAATTAAGAACCAATTTTTTTAAAATAGGTTCCGGTTATAAAGATTGTAAAACCGAAATTGAACTAAAAAATTGATTTGATTTTAAAAATAAAAAATTATTTTTTAAAACAAAAAAATTGAATCCTCCTTATATTCAAATACAAACTCTTAATCATTGAACTACATATATATAAAGTTACACAATTTATTAAAGGTACACTTTTTATTCATTAAGTTATATAAAAAAAAATTAATCAGTATGTTTATAATAATTTATTTAACTTAATTTATCATATTATTTGTCTAATAATTTAATAAAATTGTGATGTGTATATATTTATTTTTAAATTGTCAAACAAGTTAATAATTGTAATAAATAAATATATACATAGTATAATATTATTAGATATATAATTGTACTTTCATAAAAAAAAATTAAATTTTTTTTTAGTGATGTGTAATATTAACTCGAGTAATAATATAATAATTTTTGAATAATTTTTTGTATATTAATTCTCTTTAATAACTTATTTCTTTTCTCTTTCGTTCATTCAAAATTTCGTCATGTATACAATACTTTTATAATTTATTTTATTTTATTTTTTATTTTTTATTTTTTTTATGTTGTTAAAAATTAGAGAAATTGATATTATTGATAAACAGAGTATCTTATTTTCAAACCAGAATAAAATTAAAATCGCAAAAATGATACTCTATTAAATATGGTTGGTTCCGATTTAAAAATTTAGGAATTATATTATTTAGAGTACATTCTTATTCTGAATGAAACTAAAATTAGAATTAGTTTTGTAAACTCCTAATTATCATTATCTTCGACACTGATTGATCTACAAAAATAGTAGCGATGAATTAATGATACACATCCTCACGCCACAAATTGATGGTAGTGGCGTAAATTGTCAAAATTCAGTTCTAATGAAAGTTCAAATGTTAACAATGATGGTGTCCTTGCAACGATGAATTAGAATTTTAGTAATACTAATAAAGACCTTAATAAGTGATAATCAATAATGATTGATGACAATAAGCTTTAATAAGTGGTAAATGAGATCGTTTTCGATGGTTATTTTTAATTTTTATTTATTTATTTAGATAAAAATATTATATTTATTATTATTAAATAATAATAATAACATAAATTCATTTAAAAATTTATTATTATTATTATTATTATTATCATTAATTACAATATATATATATATATATAGCAACCCTTAGCGGTTGACCTATAACCTCACGAATGTCACATTTTTGTAATATTTTGTGTATAATTTTATTAGTGTGAATATTTGACTTAACGTTGGAAGGCTTAAACTAAAACTAATGATAGTAACTAATAGTAAAAAATTAATATTTACACTGATATTAAATACTTTTATTTATTTATTTTCAAAATTTTATTTAATTTAATTATGATTTTACTCTGGGAACAAATTGAGATGTGTTAAAAAAAAATAATGGGGTTATGCAGAATTTTATTCTTATTATTGTTATTATTATTATTATTTAAATTGTTTGTATTGACCCGTATTTTATTTTATTTTATTCATGAACAGTAAATTTAGCATCAATTCATCAGACCTTAAATACAGCCAAAACAATAGTTGAAAGAGAGCAATACCCCACCCACCCACCCACCTACCCATTCACCAAACAATAGAGAAGACGCGCAGACAGATGGAATAAAAAATTATTACAAATAATTTTAGGATAAAAATGTGATACAACAACAGTCAATGCATATGTATGTATGTATCTATTATCTGAAGGGTCACCCTATGCATGCTGCACAAAGATGCACGATTATTTCCCTTCTTTTTTTTTTAATTATATTATATTATATTATATTATAATTTCTAATTCTTTTGTTATAATTTTTTATTTCTTTTTGTAACTTAAAACTTCAATATTAAAAATGAAAGAATTAAAAATACTGTAATGAAAAAAAAAAAAAAAAAAAAAAGAGTACAGTATATTCTTGTACCATACACCATGGTATGACCAATATGTAAAAACAAGAAAGTAGCAGAGACCAGGTATTTATGAAAAGAGTTAGAGACAGACAGGGCGCAGTTGTCTTGCTGATATCACCCACCTTACCTTACCAACCAGAACTCACTCTCGTGTTTTTTCCTCCTCGTCTCAACCAACAACGTCTGTACTCTACGTAATAATAATATCTACATGCGTTGTCTACTCATCTCATTATTTTTTAAAAATTAATTATATATATAATTTTCTAGTTCCCAGATTTATGCTCAATAAATATATATATTTATATAAAATAATATAATTTTACAAAGTTAATTTGTACGGAAAAGTAAATTATATAATTTACTAATCTATTATTTTTTATTTATTTTCTGAAAAAAAAAAAGATTAGTTAATTTAGCAGTATAAATAAATTCCTTTTGATTTACATGCTATATAATATGATCTCTTGTCTCTTCCTCCACTTCGAAAGCCTAAAAGTTAATGTTCCTCTCACTTTTGCATGCATTTTAAAAGTTAAAAAGGGTACATTATCAACTACATCCATTTATCTATCAAACTCTAGCTACTCATTGAATTAAAGTGACACAAAAGGTGCATATGTAAAAGAAAGAAACCATATATATATATATATATATATATATGTTAATGTATCCAAAACACGAAGCTAACCTTCCATTAATGGTCACTGTTTGTAAGTGTGTGTGTGTGTGTGTGTGTGTGTGTGTGTGTGTGTGTGTAAGGCTAATTATAAAAATCAACTATATGACTATATGACTATATGAAACTTTCTGAAAATTTCTAAAAACTCTTGGAATCTTACAAATATTATGATCAACAAATTCCTGAGAAAATTAACTAGCTAGCTAGCTCTACCTTCCAAAGTTTCAAGAATCCAAAGCTGCTGGTCTGTAATATCTGTAGAGATTATCAGCTGTTATTATCGTTAACATGGATTTGCAGCTACATGCTGCCTGCTGGCTATTTTGGAACCCTATATTGCAACACAAACACATTGTTTGGACACTACTACTGTTTGCCCCAAAAAACTTGTAAGAACCCTCGGCTGGTTTCTGATTTCTTGATGATTCATTCACGTTGATGTAAGAAATCCGAGGCGGCTGCAGTGGAAACCCAATGGAGAGTTCAAGATTAAGATCTGAGCAAAATTCTTCTGTTGTTATACCACTGCTACTGTTTGAATCTTCAACTGAGTGATCACTTCCAATCCTTATATTTGTACCATTATTATCATTTCCGCAACTACCCATAAACTTGGGTGGCAATGAATTTTGAACATTTATCTGAAAGTTATTGTTGCTGGTGGTGGTGGTGGTGTACTTGGTGTTGCTGTTATTCCTTTTGTTGTTGGTAGCGGTGGTGGCGGTGACAGAATTGAGTGGACGGTGAGTTTGTGGATCGATTCCACGGCTATAAAGTTTTCTTTTGATGTGAGTGTTCCAATAATTCTTGATCTCATTATCAGTTCTTCCGGGCAAGCGTGCAGCAATAAGAGACCATCTAAGAATTGATTGTTCAGATAAAATATTTAGTAACACGTTGAAAGTGAATTGCAATTTATATTGTAAACTAATTAATAAATATAAGCAACATACTTGTTTCCAAGCAAACTATGAAGATTGATGATGAGTTCATCTTCTTGTTCAGTGAAGTTTCCTCTTTTTAGATCAGGCCTGAGATAGTTTATCCATCTAAGTCTACAACTCTTCCCACATCTCAGCAAACCTAATAATAAAATAATATAAAAACATTTTCTCAGCACAAAAACAAAAACCCAAAAACAAAAAGCAAATGAATGACTGAATGAATAATATGTACCAGCAGCTTTGGGGAGAGATCTCCAACAACCTTCGCCATGAAGTTTGATGTAATTGATAAGACGCTCATCTTCTTCTTTAGTCCATGCACCTTTGTTGGTGTGTTCTTTTTCACAACATGGAGATCTGCCCATGTTTTGTTTTTTTTTTTTTTTATGTTCCGAGGGAGAAAGAAAGGAAATGAGGAACTTCTTCTTCTTTCTTGGTAATGGAGGACTAAGAAGGGAACCGAAGAAAGGAGAGCAGAGAGAGAGAGAGAGAGAGAGAGGAGAGCAGGGGCAATTGACTCTGGGATTCCTTTTGGTGTTTTTATTATTTTATTTTATTGTTGTTTGTTTATTATTATTATTATATTAGAAAGGGTATTTGACCGAGTTGGTGAGAAAGCCGAGTGGTTGCATTTAAGTTAGTGCTGGACTTGGTAGGTAGCTCTACTTTTCATGTTGTTGGATTTACACTTATTTGCTCTTT
>JAXCLQ010012858.1:0-34759 GCA_035584115.1 Cedrela odorata
ATAGAAGAAGATGAACAGATGTTAATTTATGAATATATGCCTAACAAAAGTTTGGACTACTTTATCTTTGGTATGACCCCTTCCAACTCTTCACTTGATTTCCACGTGCTGCTTATATGTCAATTCTTATATATGCGATACAATGTAAATGAAAGCAGATGAATCAAGAAAGCTGTTGCTGGACTGGAAAAAGTGCTTTGATATAATCTTAGGAATTGCTCGAGGGATCCTTTATCTTCATCAAGATTCCAGGTTAACAATTATCCATAGGGACATGAAAGCTAGTAACATTCTTCTTGATGGAGAGATGAAACCCAAAATATTAGATTTTGGGACTGCAAGAATATTTTGCGGTGATCAAACCCAAGAAAATACCAACCAAGTGGTTGGAACATTGTAAGTCAACTGAAAATATACTGAACTCTTCCCGCTTAGTGTATTGATTTTCCTACTATATGAATGGACAAAATTCAATTGCTAGCAATATCTGTATATCCTATAAATTATGTGAATACACTAGGAGTATGTTGTACCTGAGCTCAATAATATTTGTGCTATGCAGTGGTTTCATGTCACCAGAGTATGTTTTAGGAGGCATCTTCTCGATGAAATCAGATGTCTTCAGTTTTGGAGTCCTAATATTGGAGATCGTAAGTGGAAAAAAGAATGGGAGCATTTTCCCCGATGATCCCTTCTCAAATTTGATAAAATATGTAAGTTGTTGCCCTTTTCTTCATGCTTTGTTCATAAACATTGGTTTGAAACTAACATTTTTAATTGAAATAAGACATGGGAACTGTGGAGAGATGGTAAGGCCCTAGAGATTGTCGACTCATCCATTGTTGATTCATGTCCTTCACACGAAGTTTTGCGGTGCATTGAGGTTGGTCTCTTATGCGTGCAAGATGATGCAAACGACAGGCCAACTATGTCTACTGCTATTTTTATGTTAAGCAGCGACACACCAATTCCTTCTCCAAAGCAATCCACATTTGTTATCAGGAGAGTTCGGGATAAACCAGATTCATATATGGTACGAACAAAGTCTTCTATTAATGATGTGACAGTTTCAACATTTACCGCTCGATGAATTTGCTGGGTTGCCCTCTGGTGTTTTAATTAGACAGTGAAATTTTTATGTAAACCAAATTTGGTAGTGTTAGTATATTGTATGTAATTTTTTTTTTTATTGTATATATAAGCAAATAGTTTAGAGATTACTGGCATGCGCTCTTGAAGTGAGGTGCCTTGGTCAAATTGGTTATACCAGTTGAAACAGAGTGATGATCATAGTTTTCAGTTTGTCAATGAACACTTGGCATAAGGATCGTAATCTTGTACTTGAACGATAGAGAAAGAAACTGAGGTTTGTACAAACTAACCAATTTTATACACCAATTGCATTCAAGCAAGGATGGCGGGGATATTGATAATTGATGTGTGAAAATTCGTATTATGGCCAATATTTTCTTCAAATAAAACCATGTTCTAGACTGGTTAGAACATGGTTTTAGTTTGTGAAAGCAATTTTCTCTTATTGAGTGCTTGTGTTGTCTCAATACGACACCATTCGTATCATACTTGTGTCATACCTATGTTGAATCAGCTCATTTTACAAAGAAAGACATTTATTATTTAACATTTGTCTGCCTCTTCTTCTCATTCTCCTCTTTCGTGTCCGAATGAAAACGAAAATGGGACATGCAAAATGAACTGTTTGATTTTAAATGCAACTGTAGTCATAGACCAGGTTGTGGTTAATAAACAATAAATACTTGCTGGCATGCTTTCGTTTAGTATGGAGTCTTTGGTATATCAAATTACAAGAGCAACAAGAGATTTTTGTTCAATAAAAATGAACCTATGGACAGTAATTTTGTTGGGCTCCATTGCTTTGCTTGCAACAATACCCAGTGGACCCCTTCTGGGATTATCACAAATCTGGCGGCGGGAGCTTTTACTTTCGTATCTTATTTTTCGCAGGCTTCATTTCCAAGTCCTTTCCGGCTTTAGACAGATGCATGCTCTGTTTACAGAACTGTCTTCATCAGGTTTTCGAGTGTAAGAAACGATGGGAATGACGTGTAAAGTTTAATTGACCTGTGATGCTGATTTCCGTCAATAATCTATGATTAATGATTGGTTTTTAAGCTTATAATTTCGAAGGACGTGTGTATACGCAAGACTAGCTCGTGGTCACCTACATCTATTGTTGACCGACAAATCTTCTTTGTTTGACCTTTTCTTTCCTTGGTCCTACACCAGAGTACTTCGAAATTATTGCATTTATGGTTAATGGACAACGAATGCTCGATAAAATTCCTCACAGAGAAGGCACGAGGGTATGCTAGTGCAAAATCTGATGAAAGTGAACAAGGGTGCATTACCTTAAATTCATACTGTTCCTTTCTTTTCTCTTTTCCCAAAATGCCCTAAATTCCATACTATATGCTATCTTGATAAGGCTTTAAAAGGAGTTTAATGTATTACGCCTGTCTTCTCAATGAAATCATATATCTTCAGTTTGCAGTCCTAATATTAAATATCATAAGTTAGAAAAAAGATTGGGAGTTTTTTTCCAATGATTTTGGTGATGCAGTAAAATTCTTCTTATAATTTAGGGATAAAATTTTTTTTATAATTTTTTTCCCAATCACATAAAAGTTTAGGGAGAAAAGTCGGTTGTTCGATGAAAACTTTTCGATGCTTAAGTTATTATTTTGTTTTTGTATTTTGAAGAGAAAAATAATAACAGTAATTTGATCTCGTAAACTTGATATGTCCTATTTCTCTCTTAATGTATCTCATATCTTTCTGGTTACCTTGTATTTACTTTTTATAGGCTGTTTTTTTTCCACTACCATTATGTCTCCCAAGTTCATTAGTATTCCAAGAAATCAAAGAATCATAATTCCAAACTTATTAGTATTCTAAAGATGACAGAATCACAATCTTAAATTTATTGATATTTTGAAGATCATGGGATTTTAAGTTCTATTTGCATAATACTTCCTCTAGACTAGAAATCTTCTCTTATTTTGGAAAAGTTCGAGAAGCTTGAACTTCATAACTATAAAAAATAATTACTGATAAGAGGTCTTGGAAATTTTATATTTTACTTGAGACCATTTTCTTCAATAGAAACGGCCTTGGGTTCTAATGACTTACCCGAGGCATTCATTATATCATACTTGAAACATTTATTAAGAAAAGAGGTCTCGGGTTCACACGTCTAAATTCGAAACATTTTGTTGAACTTAAGAAGTTTCGGGCCACATCACACCTGAGACATTTGTTACATCATGGTCGGGATCTCTCTGAATAAGGCAAGCATCGGACTCTATATACTTTTTATGAGACATTTGTCAGTGGCTAAGGCCTTAGCATTATGCTATACCTAGTGGGCCCAAAGCCCATTAGGCTTCATCTGCACTCTGGGTATTTTCCCAAACATTAATCCCATCCCCCCCCTCCCCCCACCCCAGTTTTTAGTCAAAAATTAATGTTTGAAAAACGCTAAAAATTTTGATTTGAATGGACTCATACAATCGTTCTTTACACGCCAACTTTAAATGTTGATTTGAATCATATAAATCCTCAAGCACATCTCAGTTTTCCAATGGACCACGAAGTAAAAAGGCTTCGGCTCCTAATGATTGCCTTTATCCTTGTCATAACCGTCTCATTTTTTGGATTCTAATGATCATCTCTTTAATCCTCTATCTGTTGTAGCTTTCTCCTAGCCCTTCGCCATATCAACGGTTTGGGTTATTCACAACGTTTCATCTAGGGTTTCTTGTTCTTATAAATACCTCATTTTGACCCCTTATAGTGCTTATTTGCCATTTCTGCATCTTAAAGATTTTTTTAGATTTAATCGACAGTTGTACCAGAAGCAGCACCAATGTAAAGTACTATTCCATTGACAGTTGTACCAGAAGTAACACTAAGGTAGAGAATTATTCAACTTTAGTTTCGTCTTCATTCTGGACTGCAACCTTTTTCTCATTGTAGACAGCCTTACTAGGAATAAGATTTTATGTGACTCCTATACGACTGCTCATCATCCAAACTCTTCATTCGCCTTGATAACAACTGGTAAGTTCTCAAATTTTCCCTCCTTCTTTATTGATTTGAATCTTTATTGTTGAAATAGGTATTGGATAGCTTCCTAGGGTTTTAGATTATTATGAAACCTAATAATTTGTTTCCTCAATCTTGTGAAAAAAAATGGATTCTATTTCGAGTGATAACGAGGTTGCTTCCAGTGTAAACAACTCAGAGGAGGAGTTGGCTATTGTCCCTATTTCTTCCTCTGTTCTTGAAGTAAGGGAACAGATGATAGCTTTTGAAACTGATCAGTTTATATCTTCAACCATGGAATTCGATCTAGAAGTTTATACCTGTTGTTATGATATCCCAGAGAATGTTTACCTTAGAGCCTTTGAGACAGATGAATTTCCTAGCAGCCCCTCTGATGGTGAGATTTCCTTTAACGAGGAATTGTTTCACCTCGGTGTTAGACTTCCCTTTCAAAGTTACTTTGCTAGGATTTTTAAGTCTTTTGGAATTGCCTCTTACCAGGTAAACCTTAATAGTTAGAGAATCATAGTCTTTTGGGATTGCCTCTTACTAAGTAAACATTGAATATATGTACATATTGAAAAAGAATATAGTGAAAAATCCAAGGTGGTACTACCTCCAAACTCAACCTACAAAACTCAATCCCATCTCGGATAATCCATCATGTAACAAGAATTGGAAAAAAAAATGGTTTTTTTTATTGGTGGTAAATGGAATTTTGATAGTACTGTCCAAGTATCTAGATTGTTTAAGGATGCAATCACCTAAACCGATAAGCTAAAGCTCTTAGTTTGGAACCTAAAGAGGGTTATGATAGCTAGGTCCTCTATGTCAAACCAGAGGTCACTTCTTGCCTATACCGATTTGATCTCCTTAGGTCTTATGCGTTTTTGCATTTTCAAGAGTTATTTAGCCTCAAAAAAAGCTCTAGCTAGTAAGTAGTCACTCTCTCAACTCTTTATCTCAGGTTGTAATAACTAAACCTTTCTTGATTTTTTATTTGTAGCAGAAGCAATGGCTCCAAAAAAAGTAAGTAAAGAATCTCTTAGATGCTCTAAAAAAGATGGCTCAAGGCAAAAAGGTTGAAGGGGCTCCTAAAACCCCGAAGACCAAAACTGGAGCTACCAACCCCAATGGCATCCTTCCTCCTCATTCCATATGAATCGTAATCTCCAAAGGCAACTTGCCGCCCCCTTCCAGCACCACATTGGACAAAGGGAAGCGCAAAAGAAAAGAGGCAGACGTGGAGAAGGATGAGTAAAGGCAAAGGAATGGACCGCCACCCAAGAAGACTAGTAAGGGAAGCTCGGCTTAGGCCTACCTCGAGCTTGCTACTGAAGACCTTTTTTAGGAGAAAAGAGAGTTTTATCCTCATCTTATTCCTAGCATCAACGACAAATGTCAATAGTGGACTACATGCCTTAGCTTTTCAAAAGTGGTGCTGCCGTGTAAGTTAACTAACATTTTCTTTACATTATAATATATTCTCCCTCTTTGTTTAATAAATGATTGTTTCTTATAATCTGTTTAGCTCTAACATGCCTTTGCTTTTCACTGAGGCTCATTGACGAGTGATGCCATGGAAGATATATCTAAGCTAGACAGGCAAAATGCCTAATTGATCAAAAAGGCTAAAAAGACCAAGAAGCAGTTGGCCATAAAGCGAACTCAATTTGAAGCTAAAAAGAAAAAATGGGCTCAAAAGATAGAAGAACTTTAGGTCAGGGTTGCATCTGTTGAGTTTTCTCAAGTAGAATCAAATAAGAAAATAATCACTCTTGAATTTGATCAATTAGGTGAAGTGTCGCGAGCTTCTATTAGGTTTCGGGGAGAAATGTTAGGGGTTTAAGCTGAGCTTGAAAGCTGAAAGAAAAAGGTCCATATCATTGGCTACTGCATTAGAAGAAGCTAAGTGGATAGCCGAGGCCCTTATTGCAGATCGGGTCAATGAAGGAATTAATTTGACCTGTAGGACTTTCCAAGGTCGATATCCTGATCTCGACCTGAAATGACTATATGAAGCCTTGGAATGTGAGCCTTTGTCCCCCGATGAAGTTGTAATTGATGATGTCTTTACTAATGATGAAGTCCCCCTAGAACATTCTATACAAATGAGATCATTATATTACATTTAGGACAAAAGTTTTTACAAGCCCAAGATAATTTTTAAGGGTAATACAACTAAAGCCACTTTACATTCCACGACTTTTTAACCCTGCTCCCATTATGAGACTCTAACTTGTATAATTCAAGTCTTAAAATATGAGTAACCTTATAAGGTCTTTCCTAGTTAGCCCCAAGAACACCCTCTCCTGGCATTCTAGTATTCATGGTAACTTGTCTTAAGATTAAATCTCCAACTTTGAAGGTTTGGAATCGAACATTTTTTTTGTAATACCTAGCCACCCTTTGCTAATAGGATCATGTCTTTATCACCACCAGATCCCTCTTCTCTTCAAGCAGATTCAAGCATAAGCGTATGTTTTGGATATTCTTTTCCTCATTGTAGCTGCTGATTGGGAACGTTAGCAAGTTGTCCTTAATTAGAACTATTGCTTCACATCCAAAAGCTAGGAAGTAGTGAGTTTCCCCCATGGCTACTTTTGAGGTTGTTCTATAAGCCTAAAGTACCTTCGGAAGCTTATCAGAGCCTTATCAATCCAAACACCTTTGTGTTCATTGAGCTTCTTTTTTAGTGCTTTCTTGATCACCTTATACGCAGCTTCTACTTGTCCATTAGCTTTCGGATGGGCTAGTGTCACAAACCTGACGTCGATTGAGAAATTTAAGTAGAAATTTCTGAAATTTGAGTTGTCAAACTATTTTCATTGTCTACAATCAACACATAAGGTATTCCAAACTAATAGATGATGTTCTGTTTGACGAAGACCGTGATATTCTTTTCGATGATACTAATCAGTGGCTCGGCTTTTACCTACTTAATAAAGTAGTCAATTGCTACTATTGTGTACTTTGTATTAACTAGAGCAGCAAACAATGAGCCAATGAGATCCAGCCCCTCACTGAGCAAATGGCTAAGGTTTTGTAAAAAAGAAGTCAACTTCTTAAGGGGTTGTCTTAGTGTGTCTTCATGTATTTGGCAGTCATGATAAGTTTTCACAATGTAAGTTACATCTTGTAAGAGAGTGTGCTAGTAGTACCCTCGCCTTAAGACCTTGTGCATTAGGGAATTTACTCCTCCATGATCACCGCACGCTCCGTGATGGATCTCTTCTAGAACCCGTGCAGCTTCTTCAGATCTCAAGCACCTCAAATAAGAAATATTGAATCCTCATTTGTACAGTTCCCCGTCAATGATAGTGTAAGAGTGATCTATGACCTAATCATTCAATAAAGCTTTTAAATTCTTCATGCATCACATGCATAAATTTAAAACATATATTTAATATATATAGAAATCAAGCTTAAATATCAAACATACCTTATCTTGGCTTAATTTCTTGATGAAGAACAAATTTAAAATTATAAGCTCTCTTCAATCTACACCCAAAAATGTATACAAGGAAGCTAGGTCAAAATGGGAGAACAAAGTTTCCTTTCATTTTTCAATTTTCTTCTTAATTCCCGTAGCTTCTCCAATTTGACTTTTAAATTGGATTTTTAACATGACCTTTTACACTTAGACCCCTTGATAAATACTTATTTAATTTGACAAACCCTTTACAAAATTAATAATTACACTTTTTATTTTCTTTAACCATTAAGGATACTATTTACATTAGTGTAAATTTTATTTATAATTAATTGTATAAACCCTTTGCAAAATCAATAATTATAATTTTGTTCATCCTTGTCCAATAACAATACTATTTATATTAGTGTAAAATTAATTCATAATTAATTTAAGGCTATGAAAATTAATTTTCCATAATATTTTTGTCCTTTAATAATCAATATTATCCATTAAGCATATAATTTACATTAAATTACATAAAAGTATAAAATAATTAATTCTTTAATAACTTAAAGAATTTTTAATATATATATATATACACACACATATAACACTTTTATATATATTTCGGCCTCATATTACCCCTGAAGGTGCTAGTCCTCATCTAGATAATATTTAACTCTCTCCATAACTTCTAAATACACAAAGATATCGGTGTGATCATGAAGGTTCACTGTGGGTTAGCCGTTAATCGTATTCAAACTTTTCAGTTTTGAACTTGTCAATAAACTCAACTACTATGAGTAACATCTACCAATATATCACAGCACCTAAACCACAATGAAAAATTTCTTCATCAAATCTTACTGTGATTGTACATACTGTGTGGATAAAATTTTTTCGTTGTCTAATCTTAATTGAGGAAGGGTTCATGGATGTCAAAACTCGAATCTCAATTTTTTCACGAAATATCGATCAATTTGTCCTGAACTATCCAACACGAACTCTTCGTGTGGATTTTTAAAACTTGCTCTAGCTAGAGACTTTTAATTTTAAACATTTATCGACATTCATCTAGAAACTTGAAGCAGCAAGAATTAGCGGAAACTCTCACTTTAATTATCGAGTCAATGGATCTCATCTTAACCATCATTCAAAGGCTTATAGGAATAATACATAAATAAACCGGCTTTTATATAGGACATGGCTAGTCTCGTAGATATACACCATATGAACCATGCGTATCCATATGAGCTCCAATTCTGATTTCTCAGGTCAGAAGATCACTTTGCACACTAATACAATCTAATGATAAATCATGGACTATATGAATCCCGCGTAATTTATTGTTCTTTGGTCATGTTCGAAAAATAGCTCTCTAATTATTTCTCTATACTAATGCTCTTATGACATGACTCTCATTATCACCCGCACTAATATCATCACATGATATTCATCGATGGCATTTAGTATGCCTATTATGTGTTAATTTATTTAACTATTAAATAAATTATTTGGACAATTCACATACATACGTTATTATATAGCATGATTTAATAAAGAAAGCAATTTGCGTATATGAATAAAGAACTCTTCTTTTATTAATAATATAAAGTAATATAAGATCTATAACCCTAAACTCGACAACATGAATGGGTTCTAGGGCATACACTAACAGATAATGTACCTTGTAGATCTATTTTTAGTCTTTCGTGCATCATCTCTATCCTCCGAGATTTTTCTTTCTTGGATATAAAATTTTATTTCGTCCATCCAAGAAGGGTAAGAATTAAGCTCGGCTACAATGGGTTGGCCACTTCTTTCTTCCGTGTTTTTTTGTAACAAAACTTCAATAAGAACCGAGGCAGGAACTTTTTCTTTGAACGTAGAGGCTAATTTGGCTAAAATGTTAGCTTTTGAATTCTTTGACCTTAGAATTTGTTTCAATATAATCATTTTTAGGGTTCTCAATAGCTGTTTCGCCTTATCTAAATATGCTTGCATGTTACTTTTGCAAGGTTGGAAGTGCCCGTTGATTTGATTTAAAATCAATTGGGAATCACTGACAAAACATGATCGGGCCTTCTTTTGACTCTCTCCGACTATGCTGATGCCTTCTTTTACTTTGAACTTTAGTATCAGGTAGTAGATGTTCTCTACAGTTCTTATAGTCTTAAGTAAAGGTTTTCTAAGAATCATTGAATATAGCATCTTGAGATCTACCATCTGGAACTCAACCATTATGGTTTTCTTATAAGGCATGTCTCTCATCGTAATCGGCGGTTGTAATGTGCCTAATAGATAGATACATGATTCACCAAAACAGTGCAAAGTTGTTTGTGTTGGTCTTAATCTCAAGTTTTCAATACACAAAGAATCTAGGGTTTCTTTGAAAATAATATCAGCCGAGCTTCCTATATTAGCCAATATTCGACTAACTTAAGCTGTTTCAACTATTAAGGATACCACCAAGGCATCATCATGAGAATAATGCACCCTGGCCTTGCCTTCATCTGTAAACATAATAGGAATTGACCTAATTTTTTTCTTTTTCTCAACCCTAATGTTCATAACATGTACATCTAAGGCAAAATTAGGCAAGGAATATTTTGAATAATTTTTCCTTGCCCTATTTGAGTTTCCCACCAATGTGAACCCGCTTAAGATAACTATTGGTTAATGTTCAAGTCTTTCTTCCTGTCCAACCTTCTGATCTTGGGCTCCAATCTCTTCTATATTATCTGCCACAAAATCTGTCAAGTAGTAATTTCTGACAAGGACTTCGATTTGGTCCTTGAGGTCAAATATTCATCCATCAAATGCCCGGTGTCTTGGTGAAATTCACAATACTTGTTGTTTACACTTTCACTCGGTTTTATTTTTATCGAGAAATGCTCTATCAACAAAGTTCCTTGCCTTCTGACTTCTCAAAGGATTTGCGAGAGTGGTACATTAAGCTTCGTGAACCTCCTCGCTTCTTGGACCTAGGCTACCCTTCTTATATCATTCTTTCTTGGAAAATGTTATCCACTCGGAAAGACATCATCCCTTCTATTCCTTGACCTGACTTGATCTAACACTCAACTCGAAGTCTCAAAAACTTCTCCTATCATCATGTCACGTAAAGATGACCCCATTGTCTTTTCTTTTTTCATTTTGAGGGTGACCTGATCCTCAATCTTAATCTTATCCAACAGCTTCCTCCAAGCCATTTCATAAGTGGTGATGGACTACTTACAAATGGTATATCAAAAGGCAGACTTCACCCCTCTATATGGTATCAGAGCAATGTCAAACCATTTGAGTATATCTGTGACATGAAATTCAATACCAATGGTATGGTTTTGCATCAGATACCATAAGAGCTATAAAGTATTCTCAGTGAAAAAGTCCCTGAGAATATCTTTGATTTGGAACTGCATTATGAACGGGAAGTCAGGATGAACTTGTTCTAAGTTATTGAGGGTAAAGGTTCCTTGGATGATAAGACCCTGTGACCTGTAATGTTAAAGTCGGAGTTTCCATGTCTGAGATAGAAAGAAGGTTGAATCTACTATTAATCTCTATACCTCTAGGAGTTAGAATGCTGGGTCTGTAGTGGTAATATAGTCTAAGATAGGAGAAAACATTTTGAAAGGAATGAGAATTTGGGTAGACTGGTATAGTCTATGTGGTCTATGTCTCTTTTTATAGTTGATTATTCCTTCTTCAAGAAGGAGTCTGTTTGTGAGTCGAGTTTGGAAATTAATCTGGGTTAAGGTTTTTATGTGTGCGGGTTTGTAGCCTTGAATAATCTTGGGCTGGATCCATGAATGGAAATAAGACCTGTATAGTAACCCTTTAGGTTTAAGGAAAACCTTTTGTTGAAAGTGTTGGGCTAAGATATCAAATCCTATTATGACGTCTCGGTCTGGAAGAGAATAACCAAGGAATTTGTGTTGGATTAGTAAGCCTGGGAAAAACTAGATCTTGACTCTTTTGCTAATGAGGTTTATAGAGAACGTCTCATTGATTGCTACTTTGAAGTACTGTTTGTGAGTCTTCTAATATTCTTTGGGAAGTTTTGTTGGGTTGAGGATGGAGGCAACTGCACCTGTGTCAATGAGGGCTGTGAGGTGTATGGGTCTATCATATTTAGTGATTCGAATGAAGACTGGGACGTTGGGAATGATGTAGTGAGATAAGGCTATTTGGGGAGGTTGTGCTGGTAAGAGTTGGTAAAACTGGTAGGAGTCATATGATTCATCATCAGAGGATGTAGTGTTTCTGTGTTGGGGTTTGTTAATGATGAATAGTGTGTCTTCTGTATATTCTTCTTCTTTTGAGAAGATGGATTCAAGGTTTGAGCTAATGTCTCCGGGGTAGACTTAGGAGATCATTTTGAGGACTTGTTCTCTGTGGAAACTTTTGGGATAATGCTTCACAAAATGGCCTTTCTTTTTGCGTATGAAGCAATGGTCTGGTTTGGTAAAGGTCTGTTTCTTTCGGAAGAAACGTTTGGTTCAGAACTTGAGTTTTCGGGAGGAATACTTGGAATCACCATATCTCCTGAAGCGTTTCTTTTTGTGCTTATAGGAGTAATCACAGTTCTGGGAGTCTTTCTTACATTTGATCTTGAGGTCTCGTCTGTCACAGACTGAACCTAATTTCTTCTGTAAGACTTGATATTCTTTAAGGAACTTGGAACTATTGCAAAGCTTCTGTAATTAGAGGAGAACATGCTGATAAAGGTCTCCGAGAGAGACGTTTGCCAAGGTCTATCTTTAAGAGGAGAGGAATCTGAGTGTCTCTAAGTCAAGGGGTTCAAGGAGCTGGTTCAGGTAAACTTGTTTGAGATTACAGTTGAGTCCACCAATGAGGTAGAATCATTCTCTGACCATTTTGAAGTGTTTGTTGAGGTTTTGTGGCTTGAAGGAGCAACACTTGAGTTTGAAAAACTCTTTGCATGCTTTATCTTCTGAGTGTACTGGTTCACTGAGGAATTCTGCGTAGATGAAAAACATGAAGTTGTTGATATTACTTACGTTGACTGCTTGAGTTTGTCGATAGTCACCAAGTTTTAGCCACCACTCTCTGAGAAAGCCGGTCATCCTAATGATAAAGTCTAGAATGACTTTCTCTGCTGATGCGTATAGTCCCAACATTTGTATGTTGTACTATGAGGTCATTTCATGGATGCGGTTCCGTTGCTTTTCTAACCTGCAATCATCAAAGGTAAACAAATGAACCTTGTCAGGGGGTGTGGTTAAGGATTAGAGAACATTCTATTGAAGAGGTATATTGATGAAGGGGGTGTAAGGGCTTGTTGCTATTGAATCATGTATTCCAAAGAGGTGAGTTGTTTTTTGAAACTGTCCATTTCTTGTTGGTATTGACCAAAAGGCATTTGGTTGGCGATGAGGTTCATAATGATGTGATGGAGTTCTTCCATCCTTTTCTTGAGTGTATCAATGGGCTTGAGCTCTTGTTGTTGAGCAAGCTTAGTCTCAATTCTGGTTGCTGTAGCATCAATCTTTTACAGGTACTGGTTTTGTACTGCTATGTTATGAGATTGCCAGTTTAGTACAGCTTCTGCTGGGGAGATCTAAGATGGTTGTCCATCTGCTGTTCTAGACGTTGGAGATTGAATCTTCCAAGCGGTCTTTTCTCTAGTAACTAGATTTTCTTGTGCCTTGAGAGGAGGGAAATCTTGGGTTAGGGAAGGAGGCTGAGAGGGTTTATTGGTCTATGGTGTTTGGGAGGAAGATGGTTGGTACATAGTGATTAGTGGTTTTGGTTTGGGTTTTGGCTTTGGTTTGTGTTTTTGTTTGAGTTTGGGGCGCCAGATCTGTTTGGGTTTAGTAGGGTCTGGTTTTGAAAGAATTGGTGGTGGATCTGGAAGGAGGTCTTGGTGTTTTTGTTTTGGTTTAACTAGGATGACTTCTATGTCGTCATCATCATCATCTGATTGAGGGGGTTGATCGTTGTCGTCATCCCATCCAGTGGGTACTAGTGGGGGATCTGTTGATGATGAGGGGTCTGTGTAGCGGACTACGAACTGGTATCTACCAGTGATTCACTGAGAGTATCGTATCCTGGTATGCCTCTTTTGTAGGCTTCATAAAACTCATCTGAAATTCTTAGTTAAGGCTTTTTGGGTGTTTTTTTCTGTTCGTCAAGGAGGTGTCAAAGAGATCTGTAAGATCTTTTTGAACTGGGACTTTTTGGTATGGATCCGCATCTTCTATGCAGGCTGGACAGGAACAGTGGGGATTATCTCGGTCATGAGGTTGGAGGAGCCAGATAGGGTTTCCATGTTCATCAAAAGTATAGATCTCAGGCTGAAAAGTAAAGATCCTATACTGTGTGGGGAAAGTAGTATCAGATCGTCATGTTAGGCTTGAGTTAAAGCAGATCTGGAGTTTTCCGCTTTGTGAATGTTTGAATACAGGCTCATCTGAGCTGATCTGTGCTTGAGTGATTGCTGCCTGATGATTCTCTTCATAGTTTGTCACCTATGTGGCAAGTAAGAATTCTTGTAGTTGTTGACGAGAGATCTATTTAGGAACATATGTGCAGTTGGGAACCTGGCCGGATTCTACATGTAAAAAGATAGAATCTGCGGTTTGATTAGGTAAAGCGAGGTCTATGGCGTGATTTTGTACTCTGTACACCATCTGGTAGTGGATGGTGGCCATGTATATCGGTCTTGTTGGGATTGCGCCGGTGATCTGGACTTGTAACTTTAGGCATATTGTGAGCTGGGGGTTATCTAGAGGCATGTTGAAGTTAGGGAACATAGTGACCATGATTGTACCGGCATTGAGAGTAGATTATACTGTGCCGATATAGGCATGCTCATAGTTTGGAAATCTAGTGTTTAACAAGGCGATGCGAAAGGCATTCACAAGACCTTTCTGAACATGGAACGTAAGGGCAAATCTGATTCCACCGAAGTGTAGATATGTGTATCCTTAGTTTTTCTAAGTGGAGATCATGTAGTTAGGAAATTCAATTGGAACTAGTTGTTTTGCATGAGATGACTGGAATTTGTTAGGGTTGAAGTTAGAGCACTGTACATATTCTTTACATTTAAGAGGAGGAGAAGAAATAATAGTTTTTACAGATTTGATGAATGTAGAAAAGAGGTTTCTATAGACATGGTAGAGGTTAAGATATGAGAGTTTAAACTTAGGTAAGGTTTCAGCTTTACTAAAATAATCTATTTCATATAAGCTAGATATTTTATAGGAATTTACACTTTGTAACTGGAGATCTGAGGACATAGTATCAGAGCAGGTTGCTTTGTTTTTATAATCAAAGGCAAGATTAGTTTAAAAATTTTTCTGATCAAAACAAACACTGTTTTTCATACTCCAACGACAAAAAAGTAGTTTAGCTTTACACTATCTTTCTCAAAAATATTCATGATTTACTATTTTATTTGTAAAAATAATTTGATTATTTATTTTCTGAGTTGATGATCACGTGATAAAGAGAGAATTTTGATGCTTGTTCATTTCTTGATTCAAAAATTTTGCTTTTGTTTGAAAAGGAAATGATAAGGAGGGAAGTGACAGTAGGTGAAAAAGGAAGTGGGACCTATTTACCAACTGATTTCTTTTGTTTTACTTGGTGACGAATATTACACTCTATTATTTATTTATTTATTTTGAAATTATTATTTTTTAATTTTAGTTTCATTTTTTAAATTAATAAAATTTATATAAATAAATTTTATATTTTTTAAACTGTTGTATTTTTATAAAATTAAAATTGGACTACATTAAAAAAAAATTAAATTAAAATTAAACAAAATAAATAAAATAAAAAAATAGAGTGGGGCCTGTGCTAGGGGCTTGCACCCCAGCACAGGTCCACTCTATTATTTATTTATTTTTAATTTATTTATTTTTTAATTTCAATTTTATTTTTTAAATTAATAAAATTTATATAAATAAATTTAATATTTTTTAAATTGTTATATTTTTACAAAATTAAAAGTGGACTACATTAAAAAAGAAATAAATTAAAATTAAACAAAATTTAAAATTTAAAATTTAAAAAATATTAAAAATATTTAAAAATAAAGTAAGGCTCGTGCTAAAGGCCTTCACCCAACATAGATCTGTGTTGAGGCGCAGGACCCAAGCACAAGCACAGGCCTGTGTTGTGTTGTAGGACCCAAGCACGAACCCTACCTAATTTTTTATTATTTTTAATTTATTTATTTTTAAATTTATATATTAATTAATTAATTAATTTTTAAATTTATTTTTAATATAAGTTTCATTTTTTATTTAATAAATTTTATATATTTAATTTTTTATGTTAATTTTTTGTTTTTTATTTTTTTAATTAATTTTTATTGTTTACAATTTTTTTTTGCTCTTTTACTATACAGTTAAATTCTTTAATTTTAAATTATTAAAATATTTTTTTAATTTACATAATAAATAATAATTGATGAAAATAATTTCTTTTATTTTTTAAAATTTATATCTTTATGTAAATTTAATTATAGTAAATTTAATAAATTTAATTTAACGAATTATTATTTATTATGTAAATTTTGTTTAAATAAAGAAATTAAAATTTAAAAAGTTAAAATATATGTGAGTATTATAGTTTTAGGATTTTAAGTTTTAAGGTTTATATGGTCATACACTGTAGTGAAAATACCGTAGCGTGTAGTTGGTAACGAGGGCAAAAACGTTCAAATTATTTAAAATTGAACCGTTTGATAACAATAAATTATGATCAGTGTGTAGTTGGTAATGTGGGCAAAAATATTCAAATTATTTAAAATCGGACCGTTTGACAAGAATAAATTAGGATCGGTTAGAATCATAAAGGAAAATGATTATTTTTGAAATTTTTCCCGACAATGGACGAAGCATGTTACCTATTTAATCAAACTGAGCTTTCCCTAGAGGAACTTGCGATGTTCTCATCAATGGACAATGGAATGATTAAAGTATTACTGGGTATCACGGTTGTCTTTGAACTTCTGGCAAGTGCAGCAATTTTCATCTCTTAACCCGTAAGTCCACTCTTATCCTAAATCTTCACCGTTGGGTTTTCTTCGTTTCCGAAAATCTTTCGGGTTTCAGACAGTTGCATGTTCTATTTTCAAATTTTTTCTTCATCAATTCTTATCTGCAAGAGAATGTGTCTGGACTACGACTGCGGAATGACGTGTTTAGATTAATCGACCTTGTGAGGTTGATTTTTTTGTGTTATTATTTCACGTAGAATCAACTGTGAAACGATTTAATGACTGGTTTTAAGGATGACAAAGTTAATAAGTAAAATCTTACTCGACAATAAAAAATGCCGTGTACAACATTTACACTTGACTAAGCACATTTTAAGCAACTTTTATAGACCGTGAAAGCTATTTTTTTTGGAATTTTGCTTTCGTTGGGTCACACACTGAAAACGTCTAAATTACGTTAAAGAAATGGACTTTGAATACACTGACTTTGTTCAAAGAGAATGGCACAATCACAGCAGACAGTTCATGAACACTTACCTTCATGGGCCGTAAGAAACCTCTCTGTATCTTAGCACTGCTTGCTACAGTCAATCTCTTCTATCCACTAAATGCAATTGATACCGTAAATCAAATTCAGTTTATCTCTGATAATAAAAACGAAAGCCTTGTATCATCTGATGGAATCTTCAGACTAGGATTCTTCAGTCCTGGCAATTCTCAATTCCGTTATGTTGGAATATGGTTCAACAAACTCTCCAAACAAACAGTTGTTTGGGTTGCCAACAGAGAAACTCTGATAAAGAACTCCGCGGGTATCTTCAAGATTAGTGAAAATGGAAATCTTGTTGCCTTGGACGGTAATGAGGGCAGTCAACTTTGATCCATAAATGTTTCTGTCCCGGAAAATGCCTCAAGTACAGCCAAGCTCTTAGACTCAGGAAATCCGGTTCTCGTAGCTAAAAACAAATGGAGTGACACAGAAACCGTTATGTGGCAAAGCTTTGATTATCCTACGGACACGTTGCTGCCAGGAATGAAATTTGGATTGAACCAGAAAATTGGTCTAAACCATATTTTAAATTCCTTGAAATCGATAGATGATCCTGCACATGGAGAATTCTCTGATAGGCTCGACTCTAGTGGCTCTCCCCAATTCTTCTTGTTCAAGAGCATAGGTCCATACTGGCGTGGTGGCCCTTGGAATGGTCGCAACCTGAATGGCATACCCGATGTAGCCACTAAACTCCAAAGTCATAATGCTGATTACTCCAACCAGATTGATATTATCAATTACACATTTGTTAACAATGACAATGAAGCCTATCTCAAATTCTCATCAAGAAACGGTACCCTATTCTCTATAATTGTACTGGAACCAATGGGAACTGTGCAGAGACTTATCTGGCATGGAAGTAAAACATGGGAAAAATTCTGGATGGCACCAGAGGACTTGTGTGATGAGTATGCAAGATGTGGTGTGAATGCAATATGCAATGAGGATACTGTGGTGCACTGTGCGTGCCTGCCAGGGTTAAAGCCACTGTATCGTCAGGACTGGAACCAAAAATGTGTGGAAAACAGGAAGGTGGTGTTAGAGTGAAAACTGGCAGGGACCATGTCAATGGTCAGCAATTTGAAATTGAAGAAAATCCCTCACATTACGCATCAGCAAGATTATCAACAAACTCTGCAGAACACTCCCATTCTGTTAGCATAAAAGATAATGAATGATTATAATTCCTTATTGTATTCCTTTAGTTTCTCAAATTAGTTGCTGTGTAATTCTATAAATATACAAGTTATTCATTCAAAAATTTCTTCTCTTATTTTATTACTTGGTATCAGAGCAAGTAAAAGTAAAGGCACATGCCTAATTCTAGTCACAGCTTCCATACCACATATACAAATATGGCTTCTCATGAATCTGCTACATTTGATAATACAATTCCTTCTCCAGCCCAAACCATTCAATCCATTTCCCACCCTGTCAGCCATAAACTTGAAGGACAAAACTACCTGCTATGGAGTATTCAGTTTCAAGTTTTTCTCCGCAGCCATGATTTGATTGGTATAATCGATGGCTCAAAGATATGTCCATCCAAAACTTTAGTTGATGGAACTCTAAATCCAGCCTACGCAGTGTGGATCAAGAAAGAGAATTGTGTTTTAAGCTGGTTGCTAGGCTCAATTTCTAAGAAGCTAGTATCTAATATTTATAGTTTGAAGACTTCCAAACATGTTTGGTACTCTCTTCAGACACGGTTCTACTCCACATCACGATCTTGTATTGCACTCCTCAAAAGACAGCTCCAAATGATCACCCAAGGCAACAAATCATGTGGAGAATTTTTTGAAGAGGCAAAACACCTCACCGATCAACTTGCAGCAGCAAGAAAACCTGTCGATGATTACGACTTTATCAGTTTTCTAATCGATAGCTTGCAAGCCTCTTTTACTCCCTTTATTATGTCTTATAATTTTGCTTGCAGGGATAAAGAACTTACAATTGATGACTTTCAATTAGAACTTCTAAGTTTTGAAACTCTTGTTGAGGCTCCAACTAATGTCCAACAAAGTAATTTTGCGTTTGTAGTTAAAACTACAAGGCCTCAATATCATAAGAAATCTAAACCTCAAAGAGGTTCTCAAAAATACCAACAGCAGACTTCTTCTAGTCACACTCATGCACATAAATTATGCCTTGACAATTATTGTTATTTTGTGCTTACTGGAAGTGATTTTTGTGTAAAGGAGAACAAGACCGGACGACTACTACTCCACGGACTAGTTGAGGATGTTCTCTATCCAATTACTGGAAACAAGAGTTTTGTCAATAAATTTTGTTGTTTTACAGCCAAGATAGGAACAAAGACGACGAAGGACAATCGGCATAATCGCCTAGGACATCCTTCTGCGTTTATCTTAAACAATTTGGTTCATTACTTGAAAATAAAAAACCCCACCAATATACCCAATGTTTGCAGTTCTTGTCAGATGGGAAAAGCTAAACACTTACCTTTTAGTGACTCTACTAGGCAATCTACAAGATCGCTAGCTTTGATTCACACTGATGTTTGAGTATCTCCTATTAACTCGGTTGGTGGTTGCCACTATTATGTTTTATTTATTGATGATTTTAGTCGTTACACATGGATATATTCTATGCATTTCAAATTTGATGTATTCCTTATTTTTCAGAAATACAAAGCTCTTGTTGAAAATTTATTTTCTTGTACCATTCAACAATTGCAGTCTGATAATGGAGGTGAATATTTATCCAATGAGTTCCAAGAATTTTTGGCAAAACATGGGATTTTCCATCGTTTAACATGTCCTTACACTTATCCACAAAACGGTATTGCTGAAAGAAGAAATTGCCATATACAAGAAACGGGTTTAACACTTTTGGCACATGCTCATCTACCAAATTGTTACTGGGTAGATGCTTTCTTGACATCAGTATATCTTATAAACCGATTACCTACCAAAGTTCTTAAAATTTTGTGTCCATATTTTGTCCTATACAAGACTATTCCAACTTATTCAACTCTTAGAGTCTTTGGCTATGCATGTTATCCTTTTCATAGGCCATATGAAAATAATAAATTAACCTTTAGAAGTAAACAATTTGTATTTATAGGATATGCCAGTCAACAAAAAGGTTACCGTTGCTTAGATTTGGGGACAGGTCGTGTATTTATATCAAAACATGTGGTATTTAATGAACACTTGTTTCCTGCCTTAGATAGACGTCAATCCTCTTCTGCTTCTACAAGTTTTTAGTTATCAGGTATGACTTCACTACCAATTTTCTTTCCTATTTCTTCTAATGTACAAAATTCTAGTGATAGTGAAACTCTAGCCACCGAACCCAACCCCTCACATGTTGAAACTCTATCGTTGGTTCAATCTCATTTACATACATCTAATCTTCTTGCAACCTTATCTCCCTCATTACTTGATCCAATTATAGAGTCTCCTAATTCTGAATAATTATCTCCTATAGAATTGCAAGATAAGACAACCATTATCCCTCACCGAGAAATCATCACACAGTCTAAAACTAGAAATTTAAAACCCAAAGATTTCTCTGAGTTTAAAACTTTTTATAATACTCGCCATCCTCTATGTGTTTTCTCTAGTGTTGTCTATGAAACTGAACCACCTTGTTTCACAAAGGCTGTGACGAAACCAGAATGGAGAACTGTAATGGGTTGTGAATTTGATGCATTAATGGCTAATGGAACATGGTCTCTCTGTCCAAGACCAATAAATCAATGTATTGTTCTAAACAAATGGGCGTACAAAATAAAAAGAAAATCATATGGCAGTCTGGAGCGTTACAAAGCATGACTTATTACAAAAGGATTTGATCAACACCCAAGTATTGATTATTTTGATACATTTTCTCTAGTGGTGAAGCCAACAACTATACGACTAGTGTTGGCCCTAGCAGTTTCTTTTCATTGGAATATTTATCAACCGGACGTTTCCAATGCCTTCCTCCATGGGATTTTAGAAAAAGAAGTATATATGGAACAACCAATAGGATTTGTGGATGAAAATTTTCCAGAACATGTATGTTGCTTACATAAGTCACTTTAAGGTCTCAAACAAGCTCCAAGAGCCTGGTTTCATCAACTTTCTCAATAGCTAATTGATTTTGGATTTTTAGAATCGAAGGTTGATTATTCCTTGTTTACGTACTACACTAACAACTTCAACATATTTGTCTTAGTGTATATCGATGAGATTATTATCACAGGTTCTAATAAACAAGCTGTTATGGACTTCATTGAACAGTTGAAATCCACATTTTCGATTAAGGACTTGGGCGAACTAAGTTATTTTCTTGGGGTTCAAGTAATTAGAAACTAGGATGGACTCCATTTGCGGCAAGCGAAGTACATCACTGATCTCTTGGAGAGCACTAAAATGATTGGTGCAAAACCTTTACATTCTCCTACTATATCTAGTATGAAATTATCTTCTAACCATGGTGCTTGCTTGATGATCCATTTGATATCGAAGAGTTGTGGGAGCCCTTTAATATTGCACTATTTCCCAACCAGATATAGCATACTCTGTGGATCAACTTTGTCAATTCATGCACACCCCTTGTAACTCTCACTAGTTAGCTGTTAAAAGAGTATTACGGTATCTGAAAGGTATGGTGGATTTTGGTCTTTTCTACACCCCTTCTAAAATCATATTGCATGCTTATTGTGATTCAGATTAGGCAGGCAATCCTGATGATAGAAGAAGTATCAGTGGTTATACGGTGTTTTTAGGAACAAATTTGATTTCTTAGAGTGCGAAAAAACGAGTGGTCTCCCGATCGAGAACCGAAGCTGAATATTGAAGTATGGCCCTTGCTCCTGCTGAATTATATTGGATCAGAATGGTTCTACAAGAGTTACGGACCAACATCACCAACTTTGTGGTGTGATAATATTAGAGCTTTAGCACTGGGTTCTAATCCTGTCTTTCATGCTCGCATGAAGCACATTGAGGTCGATTACCATTTCGTTCGCGAAAAGGTAGTTAATCGTGATATTCAAGTCAGATATATCTCTACCTAGGACCAAGTTGCTGATATTTTTACCAAAGGCCATACATCCAACATATTCCAATTTTTACGACACAAATTGATGGTTACGTTTCTCCCCAACAATTTGAGAAGGGGTGTTAGAGTGAAAACTGGCTGGGACCATGTCAATAGTCAGCAGTTTGAAATTGAAGAACATCCCTTAGATTACGCACCAGCAAGATTATCAACAAACTCTGCAGAACACTCCCATTCTATTAGTATAAAAGATAATGAATGATTGTAATTCCTGATTATACTCCTTTAGTTTCTCAGATTAGTTGTTGTGTAATTCTATAAATATATATCGATACAAAACTAATACACAAGTTATTCATTCAAAAATTTCTTCTCTTATTTTCTTACTGGTGGATGGCTGTGGCAAGGGTGACGGTGAGGGATTTGTGAAACTTGAAGACGTGAAGTTACCAGATGCCAGGAATTATACTGTTTACAGTAATATGAATTTAAAGGAGTGTGAGATAGAATGCTTGAAGAGTTGTAACTATACAGGGTATGCTGCATCAGATGTAAATGAAAGTGGACGAGGATGCATAGTGTGGTATGGCGAGTTAAAAGACATGAGACCATATAAAGATGGGCAAGATTTTTATCTTAGAGTAGATGCTCTGGAGCTAGGTATATATAATTTTAAAAGCTTTTCATTATCATTATTACTATTATTTTACTGTGCTGTTTCTTTCTTCCATAGCAGTACCCTACATCCTATGCTTATATGCTATCTTGATTAGGTTTCAAGTGAAGTTTAGAACGGGTTTGGATAAAGTTAGGCAAGTTTTAGGGGCATTCACAACATGGTGAGTGATTAAAGGACACAGCGCCAGTAAAATTGCCTATTCCTTATTCAAATCCAGCTTCAATTTATAACAGTACAACTTTTGAATGTGTGTTGACCTGGACAGGTGGGATCCTTAGAGTTTTGTTCAGGGTGGTCTAACAACGACGTTTGACACCAGAAATTGTGTCAGCTATCGTAATAAGATGAGTTTTGTGGGATAATTCTCATTGGGGGGAAAATATTTCTCTCTTTATAGGCTTATATTTATAATGTCATTCGTGTTTGAATAAGTAGATGAGTAAAAAATGCAAGAGATTGTCTTCATTGAACATAAAGACAGATAAAATTTTCCAAAGACAGATTAAACGTCTGAGATTGGGGTGGTCATTTACTTATGAGTGTAAAGCTAGGTGTATGAGTGGGTTGTAACTTGCAAATATGGTTTTCCCCAAATTGTGGATGCCAACTATTTTATAGACGATGGCATATAGGCAAATGATAAATGGCTGTTTATATTTTGTGTGATATATTTTAAAAATATATTTATATTTTGCTGTTTGTTTGTGTATATACCTGATTGGGTATTGACAGCATTTTGTTTTGTTTTGTTTTGTTTTGTTTTGTTTTTTTTTTTTATGTTGGTTTCCGAACGTCAAATGATTGACAAATTGCCTCACTTGATTTTTAAACTAAATTAGGTTTGAAATTACCTGAATCACATTTCCAATTTACAGCTGCACATGCACGGAGAAAATCAAAACAATTTCTAGCTAATAGAAGTATGCTTGCAATCATAATTGTTCCTGTTGTTCTGGAAGTGCTTGTTACAGCAGCTTGCTTACACTATTTTTGCAGAAGGCGTACTAAAAGGAAAGTTAATTCAAAGAACCAATAATTGTACTTCTTAGTAGTGTGGGATAATTAGATCAACATCACCGTTTCTGTCTTTGTTTCTTCTCAAGTTTCTAAATACATCACTCTGTCTCACCATGTTGATACAAGGCACTTGGTGGTTTTAATAATGAATGAAGCATTGATTTTTCAGAAATATGCTCATAGTAGACTCAATTTATTGAACCGTCATGATCCTTGGCAAGCCTTGACAAAAGTCACAGAATCCTGACAAGATTTTGCTTTTTGCTTTGAATATGAATAATCTCCTCCTTATATCAGAGAGATAATCATAGAATAATCAGAGGTGTAACAATTTTGTAAAAACGAGGATTAATTGCCCTTATTCTGTAGGCATAAATTCTTCTCTTCATCCAGGGAAGAAGAAGAAACAAAGACGACGTAATATGTTAGGTCTGGATTCAGCAATAAGTTTGTCTAATCATCTAAATTCTCCTAATGCAAGCAGCACAGAAAGCGGGGATGTAGAATTGAAAATGTTTGATCTTAATACTGTGATAGCAGCCACAAATGACTTTTCATCTGATATGAAGGTTGGAAGAGGAGGTTTTGGCCCAGTTTACAAGGTAATTTCTCTTTATTTTGGAGTTATCCTTTCGTTCATTACTACTTTGTTTGTGGTATTTGTGGTTCTCAATATTTCTCTCTATTTAGGCCTTTAAATGGACAAAACCAAGAAAGAGAGCTTACTGTATTTGTCATTTATGACTAGGACAATCCTAATCTCAATAAATGTGAGATTGGCAATTCTAATTTTAAAGCTTCTTGGTAAAGAACTTGTCTGGGGACAGAGGTTTCGAATTTTACTCTTAAAACTTTTTGCCTTTTAGATTTTCTTTTTGTGCTTGTGTAACGATATTTTTGGTGGGTGAAATACTTTTTTTTGTTTCCAGCTTAAGTTTGTATCTTAAGCAAAATAATAATAATAATAATAATAATAATAATAATAATAATAATTCATCACTTCCATAATCAAGTGACAATTTCAACTGAAGTTGAAAAGTTTTTGGTCTGATGTGCTCATTCTTAATATTGTGCTTCTGCAGCTAGATATGAGCTATTTACTCCAGCGCACATTCCGCATTAGGTAATTTAGCTGGTCTCGTTGACTTATGACTGTAAAGTAGGGAAAAAATTGGCTGTACTGAAGTATTTTACCATGAGCAGGAAGCATGTCCGGAGCATGTCCGGAGCATGCTAGATAATGTGTGAACTTATATATAAGTGCAATTTAATTTGATATTTCAGGGTCTGTTACCTAACGGACAGGAGATAGCCGTCAAAAGGTTATCAAAGAATTCTGGACAAGGAATGGAGGAATTCAAAAATGAAGTCTTATTGATTGCCAAACTTCAGCACAGAAATCTTGTTAGGCTCTTGGGTTGTTGCATAGAAGAAGCTGAACAGATGTTAATTTATGAATATATGCCTAACAAAAGTTTGGACTACTTTATCTATGGTACGACTCCCTTATCTCTGCACTTGATGTCCACGTGCTGCTTGTATGTCTATTCTTATACATGCGATACAATGTAAATGAAAGCAGATGAATCAAGAAAGCTGTTGCTGGACTGGAAAAAGCACTTTGATATAATCTTAGGAATTGCTCGAGGGATCCTTTATCTTCATCAAGATTCCAGGTTAACAATTATCCATAGGGACATGAAAGCTAGTAACATTCTTCTTGATGGAGAGATGAAACCCAAAATATTAGATTTTGGGACTGCAAGAATATTTTGCGGTGATCAAACCCAAGAAAATACCAACCAAGTGGTTGGAACATTGTAAGTCAACTGAAAATATACTGAACTCTTCCTGCTTAGTGTATTGATTTTCCTACTATATGAATGGACAAAATTCAATTGCTAGCAATATCTGTATATCCTATAGATTATGTGAATACACTAGGAGTTTGTTGTACCTGAGGTAAATAGTATTTGTGCTATGCAGTGGTTTCATGTCACCAGAGTATGTTTTAGGTGGCATCTTCTCGATGAAATCAGATGTCTTCAGTTTTGGAGTCCTAATATTGGAGATCATAAGTGAAAAAAAGAATGGGAGCATTTTCCCCGATGATCCCTTCTCAAATTTGATAAAATATGTAAGTTGTTGCTCTTTTCTTCATGCTTTGTTCATAAACATCGGTTTGAAACTTACATTTTTAATTGAAATAAGGCGTGGGAACTGTGGAGAGATGGTAAGGCCCTAGAGATTGTCGACTCATCCATGTTTGATTCTTGTCCTTCACAAGAAGTTTTGTGGTGCATTGAGGTTGGTCTCTTATGCGTGCAAGATGATGCCAACGACCGCCCAACTATGTCTACTGCTATTTTTATGTTAAGCAGCGACACACCAATTCCTTCTCCAAAGCAATCCACATTTGTTATCAGGAGAGTTCGGGATAAGCGAGATTCATATATCGTAGGAAACAAAGTCTTCTGTTGATGATGTGACAGTTTCAACATTTACCGCTCGATGAATTTGCTACGTTGCCCAGTGGTGTTTTAATTAGACAGTGAAATTCTGATGTAAACCAAATTTGGTAGTGTTAGTATAATGTATGTAATTTTTTTTTATTGTATGTATAAGCAATATCCTTCTCTTTCGTCTTCCTCTTATTATTTTACAAAGAAAGACATTTATTACTTAACCTTCGTCTTCCTCTTCTTCTCATTCTCCTTCTCTTTCGTGTACAAATGAAAACGAAAATGGGAAATGCAAAATGGGCTGTTTCATTTTGAATGCAAATGTTGTCGTAGACCAGGTTTTGGTTAATAAACAATAAATACTAGCTGGCATGTTTTTGTTTAGTATGGAGTCATTGGTATACCAAATTACAAGACAACCAGAGAGCAATAAGAGACTTTTGTTTAACAAAAATGAACCTATGGACAATAATTTTCTTGAGCACCATTGCTTTGCTTGCAACAAAACCCAGCGGACCCCTTCTGGGATTATCACTAATGTGGCGGTGAGAGCTTTTTCTTTCGTATCTTATTTTGTGCAGACTTCACTTCCAAGTCGTTTCCGTGCTCAGACAGATGTATGCTCTGTTTTCAGTACTCTCTTCTTCAGTTTTTTGAGTGTAAGAGAAGATGGGAATGACGTGTAAAGTTTAATTGACCTGTGATGTTGCTTTCCGTTAATAATTTATGGCTAATAATTTGTTTTTAAGCTTATAGTGTCAAAGGACGTGTGTAAACACAAGACTAGTAGTCACCTACAACTATTGTTGACCCGTAAATTTTCCTTGTTTGACCTTTTCTTTCCTTGGTCACAGTACTTCGAAATTATTGCATTTATAGAAATGGACAACGAATGACCGATAAAATTCATCACAGAGAAGGCACAAGGGTATGCTAGTGCAAAATCTGATGAAAGTGAACAAGGGTGCATAGCTTAGTATAGTGAATTAAATGATATGAGACAATATAAAGACGGGCATGACTTTTATCTGAGAGTCGATGCAGTTGAGCTAGGTAAATATAAATATATGATCTATTCATTACTTTAAATTCATACTGTTCCTTTCTTTTCTTTTTCCCTAAAATGCCCTGAATTCTACGCTATATGCTATCTTGATTAGGGTTCAAAAGGATTTTCATGTATTACGCGGCATCTTCTCAATGAAATCAGATGTCTTCAGTTTCGGAGTCCTAATATTAGGGATCATAAGTGGAAAGAAGAATGGAAGCTTTTTCCCCAATGATCTCTTCTCAAATTTGATAATATATGTAAGTTGCAGAATGATCTCTTCTTAAATTTGATAATATTTGTAAGGTACTGACTTTTTCTTCATCCTCTGTTCATAAACATTGATTTTAATCTTACTGTTTTTTTTTTTTTTTAATTCTCATGTAATGCCTTGAAATAAGACATGGGAACTCTGGAGAGATGGTCCGCCCTACGGATAGTTGACTCATCCATTGCTGATTCATGTCCTGCACACGAAGTTTTGCGGTGCATTCATATTGGTCTCTTGTGCGTGCATGATGATGCAAGAGACAGACCCACCATGTCGACTGTTGTTTTTATGTTAAGCAACCAGACGCCACTTCCTTCTCCAAAGCAATCTATATTTTTCATCAGAAGAGCTCACGCTAAAACAGATTCATATATTATAGGAAAAAGGTCTTCCATTAATGAGATGATAGTTACAACACTTACTGCTCGTTGAATTTGCAGGGTTGCCCAATGGTGATTTGTTTAGAAATTGAATATTTTGCTGTGAATCAAATTGTGTAGTGTTCGAATAATGTATGCTTATTATATATATATATATAAGCTAAATCATGTTTATTTAGCGATTACTAGCTCTAGACCTAAGGTGCGCTAGTTTTCAAAATTAATATAACTACATATTCCAGTTCAAACAGAATGATGTTTCTAGTTTTCATTTGTCAACGCAAACTTGGCATAAGGAACTTCATGCTAAAATCTTTTACTTGATCATAGGATCATATTCTTCCTTGCACTTCCTAAGGATCGTTGTAGTGAAAGTTCAATTTTGACATAGGGAAATAAACTAGGAAGTGCAGAAAATAATCAATTTTTTATAGCAGTTGCGTTCATGCAAGGATGCCGGGACATTGAGGGAATCTTTTGCACTCAGGACGGCTCACAAAGGCCTTGACTCAACTACACACATAATTTTATGTGCTATACAGCCAATAGATAGAAAAACTAAAAATCCTATGCTATAATGCCCCAAATGTAGCAAGCATTGCACAAGTCACTAGGGAGCACAATTTCATATGCATGTACTAAGTTTCTCAATAGTAACTTTTTTACTAAAAGAACTTTGTTATTAAAAAAATTATTACATCAAAGTCTTGAGTCTGTTCAAAAAATTTTAATTCAATCAAACTAAAAGAAATCTCAAAATAGCTTTCATGATACAACTTTAAAAATACGATAAATACATTACAAAAATCCCTTATTGTATAAAACATAAATAAATAGATATTTAAATGTTATCCTCCAAGTCAAACTATCACACTTACCACTTTAAACAACTTATTCTGCAAAAAAAAAATGATGAGAGATGAGCCGTTAACTTAGTAAGTAATGTTATTCATAACATATGCATGAGTTTTTTTATTGTAGAATTAACTAAAAGATTTGCAAGCTCTTTTTATTCAAAATTGTGCTAAAATTACAGTTTTCAATAATTCTCAAAGTAAACATAAAATTAATGTTCATAAACTTTTATGATAGAACATGTTGAATCATAATTCGTAAAATTAAATGCAAAAGCTTATAAAACATTTATTATAGAAAATATATTTAAGTTGCTCGTGTCATATAGTGTCACATGTACCCCTAGTTACTCTACTAATAACATAATCATATAATGTGCACAATTAAAATAGAATACTAGCTGGTCCAAACAGATAGATATATCGACCGTTGTCGATCAAAATTAGAATAAGAATACTACGAACAAATGACTCAAAATATTTCATTTAAAATTATATAAGAATTATTGAATAATATTGTGGTTTGCATTAATTTACTAACAAAGCATTTAACACATTTTAAAATTAAATATTAACTTTTATAAAATAATTAATAAAATATTTTACAAATAAGTTTTCTAAAATATAATTATTATTTTTATTTAAAATTAACTTCGAAAATATTCAAGTTGAAAATAATAAAACATTTTCTAAACTTTTTTTAAAAGAAAAAGTATTTTTCAAACATTTGAGTAGATAAATTTATGCCATAAAATGTTTTCATAATGCAAAAGCAACCTAATATATCAAGAATAAAATTACTTATCTCAAATCAAGTTAAGATTTTAAGTTCCTTTTAAATGTTATTCGAAGGTTTTGAACTTCATATAATAACAAACTATCTCATTAAGGACACTTAAAAAAAAAACAAAAATAAATCTTTTAGAATTTAATTATGTTTGCACTACTTGCTTACTTACCCTAAACAAAACACCTTTACATTCTAGAATTTTTAGCTACTAATCTATAAAGCAGATCAAGTTAAAACTTAACAAATTTACTGAGAACACATAAAGTTATCATATATAAAAATTTCATGTCCTTTCAAATTGTAAAAGATTTTCAAAATAATAAAATTTTCAAACAATAGTAACCTGTCCAAATCATTTCATAATTGCAATTTACTAAATCAAAAATTCATAACTATTTAAATATGTTTCTAAAAATTCTGAAATTTATAAAACAAACAGTAAATATATAGATAAAAAAAATAACATATTGATACACAACCACACCAAATTTCGTAATTTTTGAAGGTTGTTTGATACTTCAAAATAATTAATAATTAAGACAACAATAACATGTCCATATTATTTTGGAATTCGGGGTTGCTCAATTAAAAATTCATAAATATTTCAATATATATTTAAAAATTTTGAATTTAATAAAATAAATAGTAAATATATGGATAAATCACCATATAAAATTTTGTCATTTTTAAAGATCGTATAATATTTCAAATAATAAATATTTTATTGTAAATTCACAAAACTCATAAAATTTCAGATTGCAAAGGCTAACTTCAAAATTTTGTATAAAATTAAATTCTTATTTGATTTAAGTGAAATAAAATTTTACAATCATCTTATTACGTAAGGATTCAAATCATAAAAACTTTTATAAATAATCATCACAGAATTTACGTTTAAAAAAATTTATAGGCATTATACTAAGCAAATATTATAGAGTTATAATCTAAACAACCCACCATTGTATTACAATTTAAATAAATTATGATTTCTTAGTGATTTAATACTACTTTACAAATAATAAATTAAGGAACTCTATTTGATCTATACAAAACAATATAAGAGAATGCTAAATAAAATTGATCTATACAAAACATTATAAGAGAATCCTAAATAAAATTCAAATAAACAAGAAGAACGTAGTTATAAAATATAATTGAAATATTACTTTTGCTAACCGAAGTCTAAGCAGCCACAAATCACAAAGAAAATAAATTTTGTTTTCGTTGAAAGGAGAGTGAGAGGTAGAGAGGAAAGAAAAATAAGTTTATTATTTTGTTTAATAAGAAACCCTAAGCTAATAAGGAATATAAGGAATATTTACTATTTTAAATATTATTTAATTAAAACAAAAATCCCAGCCTTGTCACTTCTTACATTTAAAAAATTTCCTAACACATTAAATAATATAATACTTTCTTAAACTAACTAGGAGAGTAAATATTACATATGCGGTAAAATCAATATCTTCAATGTGGTTGGTATACACAAGGTCCGAAGATTAAAAGCCACTCTTTTACATAAAAGAAATTTTGTTGGCCGGAGTGATTGAATACAAATATGGTGGCTGGAAAACATAAATGTTTATAAACATGTTAGTTTTCTTTCTCGTTTGTCAATCGTAAGCTAAAATAAATGTCTGTGGATATTTTGTAACTTCATAAGTTACTACAAAAAGAGTATATTATGAGCATGTAAGAATTGAGATTACAACAACTGAAGGCAGTGTTAGTTTACAAAGAAAATTAAAGAAACTTGAAGAGAAAACTGAAGTGAAAAATTATACTTGTATTATTGATTTTCAATGATTATACTTAACAACAAACTAATCTCATCTGTTTATACAAGATAAAAAGAAGATTTCTAGAGAACTATGGATTATTCTCGATCAATCTACAGCTGTCAACAACTTTCTATAACAGAATTCTTTTCAGCTAACAAACCTGAAACTAATTAATGCTAACTGATAACTTAACCAAGCACTCTGTTTTTGAATAGCATCACAGTTTTTTCAGTTTCAGCAATGCAAAACTTCAACTATTTTCCTTGAACACCTCAGCATCATAGTGAATACTCTCTATGCTATCATCCCCCCTCAAGCTAAATGGTCTTGAGCAGACATAGAGCTTAGAACGAAAAGCTACAAACTGAGAATATGGGAAAGGTTTTGTGAGCACATCAGCCACCTGATCAGCACTTGGAACATAACGAATTTCTAACTCCTTATTGAGCACTTTGTCACGAATAAAATGGATATCAAGCTCAATGTGTTTAGTATGAGCATGAAACACTGGATTTTGAGCTAAGACAGAAGTTCCAACATTATCGCAGCAGATAATAGGAGAAGAAGAAGGTTGAAGATGAAGTTCTGTCAGCAAGGACTATATCCAAGTAAGTTCAGTAGCAACAAATGCAAGTGCCCGATATTCAGACTTCGTACTCGACCGAGCAACATTTTGCTTCTTTGAGGACCAGGACACCAAGTTGTCACCAAGCTAGACACAATAAGCCCTAATACTCCAACGACCATCAAGATCACATCCTCAGTCTGCATCAGAATCTGCAGTGAGTTCACAACGACCAGTGGAGATGAATTGCAAGCCAAGAGATGAAGTGGCTTGTAGATATTGAAGAACTTTCTTGCAAGCTTGCCAATGAAGCACAGATGGACAGAACAAGAACTGACTGAACTTATTAACAGCAAAAGCAATGTCAAGTCTGATAAGAGTAACATATTAAAGACCACCAATCAAACTTCGATAAAGAGTACAATCTGAGAAAGAATCAGCATCATCCTTGAATATTTTTTGACTGGAGTTCATGGAGATATCACAGTCTTTGCATTGTGACATGTTGGCTGAAAGTAAAAGATCCTGAATATATTTAGCTTGAGAGAAGTGCAAACTAGAATTAGAAGATGTGACCTCAATGCCAAGAAAATGGTTGAGTGCACCAAGATCTTTAAGAGCAAAAGGAGAATTGAGTTTGGAGATGAATGATTCTGGTCAACTGAGAGTTAGAGCTAGTAAGCAAAATATAACCCACATAGATAAGAGCCAATAATAGAGAAGAAGATGTAAGTTTCATAAATAAAAAAGAATCAGCTTTTTAATTGGTAAATCCCCAAAGAAGAAGACAATGTTTGAGCTTGTCATTCCATGCATGAGGAGCCTGCTTAAGGCCATAAAGAGCCTTAGTCAGCTTACAAACATGTGAAGGGAAACCTAGAATTGATAAAGCCTTATTGTTGAGACATATACACATCTTCAAAGAGATCCTCATTCAAGAAGGCATTATCGATGTCAAGTTGCCTTATAGACCAGTCCTTCATCATAGCAGACTTAACACAATTTGAACAGTAGAAACTTTAACAACAAGACTAAAAGTTTCAAAGTAAGCCACACCAAGAGTTTGATGAAAAACGAGTTTTGTACTTTAAAACTGAGCCTCTGCATTGTTCTTGATTCTATAAACCCATTTGTTACCTATCAGCTTGTACAAGGAGAAGAATAAACCAAAACCAATGTATTATTTTTTAAAAGAGCCTCATATTCATCCTACATAGCCTGCTGCCAGTTGGGATCACTTAAGGCCTGAGTAATTGTAATAGTCCAAGCCCAACAACCGAGTAGATATTGTCTATTTTAGGCACACAGTCCGTCACGGATTTTTTTTTGGGCTTTGCAACCCAAAACGCGTCTATTGAGTTAGGAAGACCCAAGCTATATAACCTATAGCTCAGACTTACCCGCTAGCAATGTGAAATGTGACATTCTCTCCCCTTTTGGATCTCACGTCCTCGTGAGGGAGCCATAACAGACATATCATATCACAGAACATCCACACATCGGGTCGCAGGTCAGCTCTGATACCAAATGTAACAACCCAAGCTTAATAACTGAGTAGATATTATCCGCTTTGAGCACACAGCCCATCAAGGATTTGTTCTTAGGCTTTGCAACCCAAAACACGTCTACTGAGTTAGGAAGACTCAAGCTATATAACTTATAACCCAGACTCACCCGTTAGTGATGTGGGATGTGACATTCTCCCCCCCATTGGATCTCACGTCCTTGTGAGGGCGTTATACAAACATAGACATATCATATCACAGAACATCCACACATCGGGTCGCAAGTCGGCTCTGATACCAAACTGTAATAACCCGGGCCCAACAACCGAGTAGATATTGTTCGCTTTGGGTACACAGCCCGTCACGAATTTATTTTTGAGTTTTACAACCCAAAACGCGTCTATTAAGTTAGGAGAACCCAAGCTATATAACTTATAGCCCAGACTCACCTGCTAGCGATGTGGGATGTGACATCCTCCCCCACTTTGAATCTCAAGTCCTCATGAAGGGGTCATAACAGACATATCATATCACAGAACATCCACACATCGGGTCGCAGGTCAGCTCTGATACCAAATGTAATAGCCCAGGCCTAATAACCGAGTAGATATTGTCTGCTTTGGGCCCACAGCCCATCACGGATTTGTTCTTGGGCTTTGCAACCCAAAACGGGTCTACTGAGTTAGAAAGACCCAAGCTATATAACCTATAGCCCAGACTCACCCGCTAGCAATGTGGGATGTGACATTCTCCCCCCCTTTGGATTTCATGTCCTCGTGAGGGGGTCATAACAAATATAGACATATCATATCACAAAACATCCACACATCGGGTAGTAAGTCGGCTCTGATACCAAATGTAACAGTCCAAGCCCAACAACCGAGTAGATATTGTCTGCTTTGGGTATATAGCCCGTCACAGATTTATTTTTGGGCTTTACAACCCAAAACACGTCTACTGAGTTAAGAGAATCTAAGCTATATAACCTATAGCCCATCACCTGCTAGCGATGTGAGATGTGACATTCTCCCCCCCTTTGAATCTCACGTCCTCGTGAGGGGCCATAACAAACTTTTCACAGAACAAACATATCATAGAACATCCACACATCGGGTCGTAGGTTGGCTCTGATACCAAACTGTAATAGTCCAGACCCAACAACCGAGTAGATATTGTCCGCTTTGGGCACACAGCCCATCACGAATTTGTTTTTGGGCTTTACAACCCAAAATGTGCCTACTGAGTTAGGAAGACCCAAGCTATATAACCTATAGCTCAGACTCACCCGAGAATTTGTTTTTGGGCTTTACAACCCAAAATGTGCCTACTGAGTTAGGAAGACCCAAGCTATATAACCTATAGCTCA
>JAXCLQ010012878.1:0-39005 GCA_035584115.1 Cedrela odorata
TAGATGCCATTTTATTAATCATAAACTAATTTACAATCATTTACAAAATTATATATATACATAAAGATGATATCCCTAGACCGTATGACACGATTGGTTCTAGGGCATATCTCCAACAATTAGTCGATTACTTGATGATGATGACATTTACTATTATATAATAATTGTTAATTAGTTAATGATGTTGTTCCGATACTTTGATCGGGTAGCAATTTGATTCTTTATTATAAAGATTATATTTTTTGGCAAGGACGAGCCAGCACTCGTAAGCGTGGAAAATATTTCGATTAATTATAGGATATCGTAAATATGATTTATGGACATTATATTGTATAGATATTATATTGTTATATATAGATATAATACTTTAATATTGATTAAAGTAATAATATGATAATAGTATCTTAAATATGTAATGATTATAATATTGTATTATATATATATTAAAGTAATATATATATATATATATATTTAATCATTATTATACATATATGTGTGTGTGTGTGTGTAAGATATTTGTATGAGTATATATATATATAATGATATATGTATATTATACATTTACTCTTTCTCTCTCTCACACATATGCCCATTAATGAGCTTGACACTTAGATTGCTTTTGTTCAAATTGTTGAAATAAGAAGCAAGTTGGTAAGTGAGCAAGTAGGTAAGTAGATTGCTTTTTGTTTATTTAATGAAATGAGAGAAGGCAAGTCGGTTATGACAGTTTTACAGGAAAACACTCAAGTGTTGAGTGTTGATAACAAATATTGGGATGCTACGTTATTACAAATCTGTAATCCAAGTAAGATTCAGAACCGACTCAAGCTTCTTCTTCTTCTATTCTCTTTGCATTCTAGTAAGTGCGAATTCTTATAGAAGGTTTGGTGAGTTTTTAGTTTTGGAACAAAAACCAGTAGAGAGAAGAAAGAGGCTAGAGAGAGAAAGCTATAGTTTGGCTTGGTGAAGTTAAAACCGATCCCATAACGAAACTGGAACCCAAGGAAGCAAGCGAAGGAGTTCATTTGCTATTCCGGTTTGCTAAGGAAAGAAGTAAGACTTCCTGACTTTTCATTTTATGTTTATATTTGAAAAAAGTTTTAAATACCAAAACATACATATGTACATGTCTAGATCTAAAGGGTGGCTTTTCTGCATGTCTGTGTGGCGGGCATGGCCTTTCTAGTGGCAGTGGCGCGCTCGGGAATTGATCCTGCGTATCGCACTTTTGCTGCAAGTGTGAAACAAAGCATGGTTTCTAGCTTGTTTCCCTTCACCAACGTTTCTCCATGGGGCACACCTATTTTGTTCAGGAAAAAGAAATACAGTACCTTGAGATTGTGTATTAATTAATGTCAATTGAATAAGGTGACTATCAAGAATAAGTACCCTTTGCCCATATTGATGATTTCTTTGATTAATTTCAAGGAGTGATTGTATTTTCCAAGATCGACTTGTGATATGAGTATTATCAGTTAAGGATTCAGTAGAATAATGTTTATGGAATTAACTTCAGAATGAGATACAAACATTATGAGTTTCTAGTAATGCCATTTGGGTTGACTAATGCTCCAACAGCATTTATGAATCTCATGAACCGTGTCTTCCATCCTTACTTGGACAAGTTTTTGACCATTTTCATTGATGATATTCTAGTATACTCCAGATATAAGAGAGAGGATGCTCAATACCTTAGAGTTGTGTTGCAGACTTTAAGGGACAGAAGATTGTACGCGAAATTCTCTAAGTACGAATTTTGGCTTAAAGAAGTGGTATTTTTAGGAAATGTTATGTTAGGTGCCGAAATTTTTGTGGATCTACGAAAAGTTGAAGCCATGTGCAATAGGAACAACAAATGAATGTCATCGAAATTCAAACTTTTCTGGGTTAGGCTGGATACTACAGAAGGTTTGTAGAGGGATTTTCTTTATTAGTTGCCCAACTAACTAGAATGAAGAGAAATAGAGTTTAGTTTGAATGGAATGAGCAGTGTGAGCAGAGTTTCCAAGCACTAAAGGATCGTCTTATTTTCGCACCAGTTTTGACTTTTCCTACACCAGGATATGGCTACGTTGTGTATAGTGATACTTTTAAGCAATGATTAGGTTATGTACTGATGTAGAATGGGAAAGTAATTGTTTATGCTTCTTGGCAACTTAAGCAGCATGAAGTTAATTACCCTACCCATGATTTAGAACTCACGGCAGTAGTTTTTATTGTGAATATTTAGAGAAACTACTTGTATAGGGAGCAGTGTCAAGTCTTCACAAACTATAAGAGCTTGAAATATCTCATTACACAGTGAGAGTTGAATTTGAGACAACGGAAATAGCTTAAGTTAATCAAGGATTAAAGCTTAGTTATCAAGTAGCGTCTGGGGAAAGTTAATGTAGTAGTAGATGCTTTGAGCAGGAAATCTTCTATTACATTAGCATTTATCCGAACATCATACATACCTTTGTTGGTAGATTTGAAGGCTTTGGATATAGCCTTAAGTTGTGATGATGTCAGGGCCTTAGTGGTCAATTTTATTGTGAGACCCATATTGGTGGATCAGATCAGGAAACGACAAATGCAAGATAATAGTTTAGCCGAGATATGTCAAAATGTACTTGACAGGAAAGAAGGTGACTTCTATCTCATGTCAGATGGTACATTAAATTTTAGATGCAAAGTTTGCGTGCTTGAAGTTGATGAGTTAAGAAAAACCATTATGGAAAAGGCACTTTTACTATGCATCATGGTAGTATGAAAATGTACTGACCATCAGAGCTAGTTATTAATGGTCAGGTATAAAGAAGAACATAGCTAAGTATGTTGCAAAATGTTTGGTGTGTCAGCAAGTTAAGGCAGAACATTAGAACAATTAGGAACTTTACAACCTTTACCAATACCGGAATGGAAATAAGAGCACATTACTATAGATTTCATGGTTGGTTTGCCTCATACTTAAGTAGGACATGATGCTATATAAGTTATAGTGGATTGCCTTATGAAGTTAGCACACTTTTTGCCAATCCGTATTAAGTACTGTTTAGAAAAACTAGCAAGAATTTATATAATAGAGATCGTAAGACTACATGGAGTAACCATGTCACATCCTAAACCTGGGATCTACCCGTGACAATTGTCACAAACCCTTATGATAAATCCTACATACCCAGATTGTATCAAGAGAACCTGTAAAGCTTTCATTTTTCCTGTTAATCATAAAATCCTAAAAACAATTTATAAAAATAGAAACTCCCATCCATAGGATCATTATAAAAGAATTGATTATCCATGATCAATTCACCCATAACACATATATAAGACATCATTATGGAAATCATTTTGGTTCGGGTTGAACAAATATAAAACATTTACATTACTGTAAAAGTTTACAAATATATTACAAAATTCAAATACATTTATCTAGTAGGACAATGTACAAATGTGAGTCAATAAGAAAGCCTACCATGAGTGCCATATACTCTCTACTGCTACCACTAGTAGGGCGAGTACTAGAGTGCTTGACCTAAAAGCTATATTGGTGAGAAGTGAATATACAACTATACTCAATGAGTAAATACATACACACATATGTACATACATGCACACACATTTTCAAATTCATGATATAGGGATTACTCTTTAATATATACTCAAAATATATATATATATATATATACATGTTCATTTAAAATAAATAACTATAAAATAATTCAAAGGTCTGCATTTAGTATAAACAATCAAACTAGACTGCCCATACTTTCTTAACTGTTACATTAGCTGAGGCAACATTGAAACCATCAGTGAGTCTTTCATGCATAAAACTATATGCAATACGTTCTTATAAAACATAAAACTATTTCTCATGCTTTGTAAAATTAGTTATTTTCTGTAAAGCATGAATTTTATAAAAATAACTGCTCATCTCACTGATGTTGGCCCCGAGTAGTCACTTGGTGACACGAGTAAATATCCTCATAATCCGTCAAATCTAAGATAGCTCTACCAAACTGCTAGGACTTTCTATAGGGTATCTATAACCGCAAATACGTGCACAATGCATAGTGGGCTTGCTATGGCTTTTCCCCCTTATATCAGCCCCACTGCGCCCACTCACCTATACAGCCTCTCATAGGTCTATCTATAGGCCACTTCTTTGTATATACAGTCAATAAACTGACACACTGGCTATACAATAATAACTGGCCTTATCGGCTTCATCACTAATATACATGCATAAAAACATATCAATTTCAATCAATATTTTCAAATTATATAAACAAATCAGGCCATAGCACATGAGAGCATGTTCATTTCAAGTTCAACATGTATATTTATCATAAATTTATAATAGCAGACCATATATAAACATTACCCTATATCAATATATAACACATGGAAGCATATTCATTTCCAGTTTCATTTTAACAATAAAATCACTTGTTTAACACACAAGCATAAATATAAATATAACATGCATATATTTATATATTCATGTATGTATAAATTTACTCACAATAAGGGGAGGGTAACCATTCCCGCTACTGATCTTCGCACTTACTAGGTCTTTCTCCCGGGTTCTTAGTATCTAATACCATACATGCATAATATAATGAATTCTACGATTTAAAATAATTTAATATATATGCACTAAATGCAATGCTCGGCTAAATTCTTTTAGTTGAGACATGACACATTTCTTAAGGCTTAACTAATAGAAACCATTTATCCGATTTTCAACAACAAAATCCCATGGCCAACTTATTATAATTTATGTTTTCATCTTAAACAGATACATTTATATATTCCAAAACAATATTCAACACGTATATAAAATCATCATGTACTTCCAATTATCACAAATCAACACAAATCTATATTTTTTACGCAAAATCAAAGTAAATCTCACATGAATAGCAAACCCTAAGTTTCTAACTTGTTCAAATATCAAAATCAAACTTCTAGTAGGTTGGTGAACTTACTAGTAACCTGTAAAAGTCCTTAAGAACCTTAAATTACTGTTTGAATGAAAAACTCTCAATTTTTCTTTGAAATGCTAGTTCTTTCCTTGCCTCTCATTGCTGTTTCTAGGCCAATATTGGTATCAATTTGTAGAGGAAAGGATGGTAATTACTTTGCACCAAAATTTGAAAGAAAATGTTAAGGGATTTGTCGAGATTTGTGAGGAAATCAAAAAGAAAGAGAGAGAGGTGTTTTCTATAGAGAGAGTGAGAAAACAAGTGAAGAAAACACCGGAAGTCATAGTTGACTTAGATTGATTTTCTGAAGGAATTTCATAATCAATACTTTACGTACTATCATAACAACTAGAAAAGATAGGAGTTCTTGAATATGAGACAGATGGATAAGATAGTGATAGAATATAAGACTCAACTGAAAGAGCTGACAAAGTTATTATTGAGTTTGCCAATGAGGGAACTCTTTGTGTCAAGTTTGAGGTGGGATGGAATGAGGACATCAGGGAATAGATGTCAGTAACCGGTACTTTGAGTTACCGAAGGATAGTGCAATTAACACTTCAGATAGAAAAGTTGATAGGGGAAAGGAAAATAAGGGTAGGCCTTTAAGAGAGAAGAGATTTAAATATATCGATAGGATAGTCATTGAAGAAGTGTTGTAGTGGTGGCTCATCTAGCGGTGCTCCTATTCTTAACCTTACTAGTAATCTTTCTTTTTTCATGTGAATCCCCTGGATTTGGATTTAAACATGGATTTGATAATTTTAGGTGTATATCAAGTTCTCAACAAACACACGGAGTTAGTAGATGCCCTTATTGTAATAAGCAATACAGTGGTACTTGTGGTACTCCACTGACGTACTTCCATTGTAGGCAGACAAGTTAAATAAAAAAAAGAATTGCCCAAGTTTGGGAAGACCTGAGTCGACAAGTCATTTTACTTAAGGTCAACCTCCTACATTTTCTCAGCTTAGGGTGTACAGAGGAACTAGCATAGGGTTCAAACTAATGTTTTTGCTTTGAATTAAGATTAAGCTCAAGTAAATCCCGATGTGATCATAGATATGGTGTTGATCTTTGGTTAGATCATAGGTATAATGTTAATCTTTGGTTAGATCACATAGATTTTTATAGACCCTAGATTTAATAGATCATTAATTAGTATATACACTATTAGAGCAAGGATTACTCAGAAAAATACTGTTCTTGGATAGTGTGTGGTGATAGTGGGAGAGACTACCTATACCCAAAGAAGCAGATCTCTTTATACTTAAGATTTAGAATTTGAAAGCCATTTTAGGAGTGGATTGGTTATTACAGTATTAGGGTTCTGTTTTGTCGGCTTCTTGTTGCAGTATTAAATTATAATGTTTCTTAAAAATTAAGTTTTTTATGATGACTCCCTAAGGTTTTGTGATATATATCTTCTCTTTCTTGGAATATCAAGTGATTGAAAATTATTTATTTTGATATTTGTTTGAAGTTAAATATATGATTTATTGTACTCCTGGTTATCTGCTTGCCTCGGTTATTGAATGATTCTTTCGGTTGCTTTATTATTGACTACATATTTACAAAATTATGCCTTTCTTTGCTAAGGAGAGACCTAGATTTGCCATTCAATCTATGAGCGATAGCTTCCAAACATGATTTTTCTAACTGCTTGGAGTTCCAAGAGTCATTGGGTCTAAGGATTACATGATTCAAATTATAATATTGGTATATTATCAATGATATTATAATGATATAGTTGTCATTAACCCCAACTTGTTTTCTCAAACGTTTTTGAGAGATACGAGTTTTGGGGTGCAAACTTTAAGATATGTTTTGGTGTTTGGAGAAGTATTGCTACCAAGTCTATTAAGGGAATATCAAACCAAATATTTATATTGTGATATTGCGTTGGAGTATAATTTGGTCATGTGTTTTTGCCAAATTATTATTGCACGAGAATTGTTGTTGGGGCATTATCGTGGTTCACTCATAAGTTTCCAATTAATTAGCCTGTGATAAATGTATGCACTCCAAGTTTGTTTAGTTCTCTAGTAAATGGTCGTTAGGTGTATTTTATCTTCAAGATTTTGTTTGGTGCATGCTTTTGAAAACTGTAGATGTTAGTGGTTTCTGAGATATGACATCGTATACATAGAATTTATATTATTTTGTTGGATAACTTTTGAAGATGCTAATGATCTAGTAAATCAACTAGGATTCGATCAAACAAGTATTGTGCGAGGATGACATTGTAATATAGTTTTGATTGTTTTATGACATCGCAATTATGGGTGAATCTTCTTATGTATCTTTCTTTGTAAATAAGGATTTTGCTTATTAACCAAGTCTCAGTGCCATGACTTTGTGTAGTTCTACCAATATTTTTTAATATTGGTATATACTTATATGATGTATTAATTATAGGAGTAAAGAATTGAAGTTTTAGTGATATCACTTTTATGTATGTCATGGTAATTGTTTCCAAGTTAGATTATATGACGATGTTATAGAATTCTTTTATTTTGATGTATACAATAATATGATATATACAATAATACATTTTGATGTATTTCATTTTTCTATAAATCTTTTTTCTAATGGGAGAATAATGAATAACCCTCTTCTAAAGATACTTGACACTCATAGGCTTACCGGACTTAACTTTAAAGTTTGGTATCGGAATCTAAGAATTGTTGTAGATTTTGAGAGAGTTAGCTATGTTTTTCAAGGGCCTATGCCCAAGTATTTTCCAGAGGAGAAGGAGATCTTCTAGAAATATAAGAATGATAATCTCAAAGTTAAATCATATATGCTGGCGTCTCTAAGAGATGACTTATAGACTTAGCATGAAGACATGGAAGATGCCTCAGTAGTCTATCTATCTTTGGTGGACATGTTTGGAGAAAGTTCCAACTCTAGGCTGTGTGAGTTATCCACTGCTTGAGGCTTAATTCAGGAGTATCTCTAGAGTCTCATCTTATGAAGATGATAAACCTTATTAGTCAATTAGGCAATTTGGGGTTTACTATAGACTTTAGGTTACAGACGAATTTGATCCTACAGTTACTTCCATCTAACTTTGACCAGTTTGTTACCAATTATCACATGAACAAACTGGAACATACTTTTCATAAACTTATGAATGATATTGTTTCATTTATAAAACAGTCTCTAAGGGAAAAGGATGAGAGACCGTTCTTACTGTGGTGTCTTATAGTAAGACATTAAAAAAGAAAGGCAAGAAGTCATTTGGGTTAAACCTAAAGGAGGATTCTCATAGAATAAGAAAAAGAAGGGCAAACGCAAATGCGTTGCCAATAGCCAAGCCAATAATGAATGTTATCATTACAAGAAGCTCGGACATTGGAAGATGATTTGTCCTCTTTACATAGAGAGCCTGAGACAGAAGAAGGCACAAGGAACGCTTTTATGTCATGTTATTAAAACTAAATTAAGTGTTATTTGATATTCATATAGCTGGATAATTGATTCAACGGCCACTTCTCATATTTGTATGTTGTTACAGGATTTTCACAGAAAGCAGTTACTGAAGAAGGGTGCAGTGACACTGAAGATGTCATATGAAGCAACAGTTGCTGCTACTTGCTTAGGGACTTGCAGAATTATTCTGCCTTTAAGTCATGTTTTTGAATTGTACAAAACTGTGTATTTTAATACTACCAATAGAAACATTTTGTCTGTCTATTAGTTGTGTAAATATGGTTACACTTTTATATTTGATGGAAGTAAATATTATATTTATTTAAAAAATAAATTGATTAGCACTGACTTGAATGTAAATGGTTTATATGTTCTTGAAACTAAAGAAATTAACATGTCTAATGCTATTAATAAGAAAAAAATCTAGAAATAAACTTAATTCAAAACTTATATAGCATCATAGATTAGGTCATATTGAAGATAAGAGGATTAAAATGACGAGTAATGATGGACTGATAGGTTTATTAGGTTCTACACTTTGCCCAACTTGTGAATCCTGTCTTCAAGGTAAGATAACCAAATCGTCATATGTTAGACAAGGGACAAGTGTCAATGAAGTTCTTGAATTAATATTTACTGATGTATGTGGTCTATTTAATGAAATGGCTAGAGGAGGTTTCTCATACTTAATAACCTTTACCGATGATCATTCATAGTATGGTTATGTGTGCTTATTGAAGTACAAATTTGAATCTTTTGAAAAGTTCAAATAATTCAGAGCTGAAGTAGAGAAACAAACAAAAAAGAGTATTAAGATTCTACGATTTGATTGTGAAGGTGAATATTTAAGTACTGAATTTCTAAAATTTCTTAAAACTAATGGTATACCTTCTTAGCTTACACCTCCTTATACACCGTGGTATAATAGTGTATCTGAAAAGAGGAATCATACTTATTTGATATGATACGATCCATGATGAGCTTCACGGACTTACCACTGTATCTTTGAGGATATGCCTTATATACCGCAATTTACATCTTCAACAGAACTCTATCCAAAGTAATTCCCAAGACACCGTATGAGATATAGCATGAGAAGTTTCTAAGCTTCAATTATATGAAACTTTGGGGATGTCCAACTTATGTTAAAATAGTTAACATTAGGAAGATGGATATTAAATCTGAAAAAAGTTGATTCATAGGGTATCCTAAAGATAGTTTATGATATTATTTCTACTTTCATGCTAATCGAAGAATTTTCATTAATAGACACGCACAGTTCCTCGAGAATCAGTTCATTGAGGACAGCGATATAGGTAAAAAGATTAAGCTCTCAAAAGAGTCTGGAAAGCTTGATGTTGATTAACCTCATATAGATGAACCTGTTGATGCAAATAAACTAGTTCATGTTGATGAACCAGTTTGATCTGATCTTTAGTATTCTGTAGACCAAATTCTTCGTAAATCTTCTAGGATATCTTGCCCTTCACAGAGATATCATTTTCTTTTTGTAAATGATTTTAAATCATTTATGATAGAAGAAAATATACAGAGGGAATATCCTAGAACTTATAAAGAAGTGATATTGGATATCGAGTTTGGAAAATGGCTTGAAGCCATAAAATCCAAAATGGGATCTATGTATGCTAATTAGGTATGGTTAATTGTTGATCCATTAGAAGGAATAGTTTTTATTGGTTGTAAATTGGTTTACAAATGAAAATTTGGCAAAGATGGAAAAGTAGATACTTTTAAAGCTAGGTTTGTGGTAAAGGGTTATAATAAAAAATAAAGTGTAGATTTTGATGAAACATTTTTGCCAGTAGCCATGCTAAAATCCATTCGGATATTACTTGCTATTGTAGCTTATTATGACTATGAGATATGGCAAATGGATGTGAAGACAACCTTCCTTAATGATTTTATTGAGAAGGCCATATATATGTAACAACCAATAGGGTATATTGCATCGGATGATAATCATAATATTTGTAAGTTACATAGATCCATTTATGGATTAAAGTAAGCTTTTAAAAGCTAGAACATACGATTCAATGATCTAGTCAGATCGTTTGGCTTCATCAACAATATTGATAAAATGTGTGTCTACAGAAAAGAGAATAGCAATGCCATCACATTCCTTGTATTGTATGTAGATGACTTACTATTGATAGAAAATGATGTGGGCATATTATCTGAGGCTAAATTATAGTTGTATAATATTTTCTCCATGAAAGATCTAGGAGAAGCTATTTTTATTTTAGGTATTCGCCTCTATGGAGATAGAGTGAAAATAATGATAAGTCTTTCCCAAAGTCTATACATAGATAACGTATTAAAGAAGTTCAATATAGATAGCTTTAAGAAAGGTTTCTTACCCTGCAGTCATGGTGTTCATCTCTATAGAGAGAGATGGGACCTAAGACTGAAGTTAACCACGAGTGTATGCAGAAGATTCCTTATGCTTTGGCAATAGGCAGTCTAATGTATACTATTTTATGTATAAGACCTAATATAGCGTATGCTGTGAGTATTATGAGTCGATATCAAGCTAATTCAAGAGAAGAACATTGGACCGTGGTCAAACAAATCCTTAAGTATTTAAAAAGAACTCAGGATTTGGTATTAACCTATGGAGGTGGTGAGTTAAAACTTGAGGGTTACACTGATTCTGATTTTTAATTAGATGTGAATGATAGAAAGTATATTTCTACATTTGTCTTCATATATAATGGATGTGCTATCTATTAGAAGAGTTTCTAATAGACTACTATAGCTAACTCTACTACAGAAGCTGAGTATGTCGCTACTTCTAAACATATTCAGAAGAAATACCCCTTTATCATAGAGTTTATATCAGATAAATAGATCGTAGTACAGAAAACCCCATCTGCCGATAACGTGGCGAACCCACTGATTACGCCAATGACACAGCAGTAACTATATCACCACCTTGAGATGATAGGTATTGGATATCATGGTGATTAACTCTAATATAAGTGAGATTTTGTTAGATATATGTCCTAGAACCAATCGTGTCATACGGTTCTGGGATATATTATATGTATATATATATATATTTCTGTAATTAATTATAAATTAGTTTACAATTAATAAAATAGTTTTTATATCATTTTATATGTTTACTTGATGATTTATATTGTACATATAAAATCCAGAATGAGATCATATGATATATTATGATGTCAAGACTCTATCTACAAAAGATTTGTAGAAATGAGTACAGAGTCTATAGTTTAAATATATCCAAATCAATTCCCGGTTGAGGTGATGTTATATGGGAGTATTACATTGCTTGATTGGCATGTTTGATGCTTCTAAGGATTAGTTTTGGATACTAATAGTTAGGTGACCAGTCTCACGTCACAAAAGCATAAACATGGAAAATACATTGGAAAACGTGTTACTAAAAGTGATTAAATGTGATGAATCACATGAGTAGTTATCTACAGTCAATGATACGTCAAACAGCCGTGCTAGTGTACCACTAATCCTATGACCTGAGGTATCACGGCTGCCCTCCGCACTAAGGCACATCATTCACTTGTGTATATATCATCAGGTTAGCCACGCTTGGTGAAAAAAGCTTACTGGCAATGTGTTTAAGTGTATAAAGACAGGTAATAAGCAAGATGGAATCCACAGGCTCAAATGTTGGAACTTGAGATCCTAAATAGAACTGTAATACACAGGAATAAAGTCTTTAGCCAAAGCAAGTATATCTAAAAAAGTGTTTTGCAAATATACAAATCATGTACATGATTGAGGTTCTAATCTTATGATTGAGTTAGAGGTTTGACAATACCATGACCCACACTCAATTGGGAATCGATAGTAGAAGGACTTTACTATATACACGTACACCTATATAGGTTTATCCGATATATTAATTCATCTATGTCTGTGGATCATGATATCTTGCTAGAGGTCACTCATAATCATTAGGAACTTTAGTTACAAAATGTTGTACCGAAGAGATACCAAAGAGTTAGTATCTACCCATGTCTAGCTCACAATGAACTCAGGGAGTCTCACACACATTAGTTGGTTACTTGATGATGATAATAATTGTTATTATACAATAATAATTAATTAGTTAATGTTATTGTTACGATACTTTGATTGGATAACAATTTGATTATTTATTGTAAAGAATATATTTCCCGACTAGGACGGGTTAGCACTCGTATGTGTGGGAAATGTTTTGGTAATTTATGGGATAATGTAGATATGATTTACGGATATTTTTGATATTGATATACATAGATATAATACTTTAATATTAATTAAAGTAATAATAAAATAATAAATATTTAATTGTCATTATTATAAGATTATATATATTAAAGTAATATATATAAATATCTTAACTAATAATTACTTATTATATTATTAAAGTAACAATATAATTAGATATTTATATATTGATTACATATATATATTATTCTAGTAATAATATATGTATATGTATATGTATATTTATATATTATATATATATATATCTCATTATATATATATATATATTAATTTGATTAATATATTATTATTATTACATTAATTTGATTTAATATTAAATTGAACTACCAATTAAAATAACATACATGGCATAGCTTTATATTTCTCAAAAGAAAGAAAAAGAATGTTGGCTTTACATATTTGGAAGAGTTCAAATTGATTTTGAATTCAACTTACAATTTGTAACACACATGACAATCATTCATTTGATGAATGGAAAAAGGCAAATGAAAATATTACACATGTGGAGTTCAATTTGGAAATGAATTGCTAAAGGAACACTTAATTGTTAAGTCTTTAATAAAGAAATAAAACTTTTGCTTTTTTTTGTTTGCCTAATGCATGTGTAAAACTGTGAGCTTTAATTTCAAATTAAAAAAGTTTTTTATGCTACTTTTTGCAACAAAACCGAGAGCTCATTTACAAAAAAAAAAAAGGTGATGCTACTTTTCCATTCAAAAACTAAGAGGTTTACTTCTTGATTTAGCTTTGTTTTTGCTTTGTTTTGTAAAAGAACAAAAGAAAGAAAAGCCTAAGTGTGTGCGCTTTTTTTTAAAATACCGAAAACAAAAGTGAAAAATAGTGTGTGCTTGTGAAGTATAAGAGAGAAAAACAAATATTGGCTTAGTGAAGCTAATATTCATTGCTTAGTAATCCCATCATGAAATTGGAGCCGTCTTTGCCAATTCGATGTGTAAATACACTTGGAGGCAAGCGAGGAGCTTTACTTGCTGTTTCGGATAACAATTTGAAGAAGTATGACTTTTAATCTTTATTATTTTTGTTTAAAATTTTAAAATATGCATAAGTACATGTCATGGTTTTTTGGGAGTTTTCCACATGGTCCGTGTGATGGCTGTAGCTTCCTCACGGCAGTCACGCGTCGTGCCTCTATCGCATCCCACCGTTCAAGTCTATTCCTTCTTATTGACTATATCCTTATGCCACTAGTCTAGCCTTATTTTGAGAGATATTACCATTCTCATCAAGTTTGTTTCTAAATTCCCATTTGTTACCTATAGTTGGATAAGCATTAGGTCTAGGTACTAATGTCCGAACTTTATTTCTTTGGAATGGATTTAATTCCTCTTGCGTGGCCATTAATCAATTTTCATCCTCTAGAACTTCTTCAACTTGTTTTGGCTTGATTTGAGAGACAAATGCTAAGTTTTAAACTTCATCTAAATTTTCATCCATCTCTCTTGCCCTTCTTCTAGTTTTGACTTCTTATAAGGAGTCTTCTATTATTAATTCTTTTGGATGATTAGATGCATATTTCTATGCTTTGGAAAGTTCTTTGGTGGATTCCTCTTTTTCTAAGATTTCATTATCTTTTTCCGAAGATGTGTCATTTATGTTTAAGTCTTTTAAGTTTTCAATGGCTTCTAATTCTTTTTCCTTTTCTTTAGCAATTAATTTAGCTAAGTCGGGATCAAATTCATCAAAGGTTATATGCACACTTTCTTCCATGATTTGAGTTATTCTATTGAAAATTCTATAGACTTTACTTTTGAAGGAGTATTCTAGAAATATTCCTAAATCGAATTTGGGCTCAAGTTTTCCAAGATTGTCTTTAGTATTAAGAATGTAGCAATTACATCTAAATACTCTAAAGTATTTAATCTTGGATTTTCTTTGAAAAATAAGCTCATATAGAGTTTTGTCCAATATTTTTTTAATTTGAACCCTATTTGTTATGTGACATGCGGTGTACATAGCATCAACCTAAAAGTATTCGGATATGTTATATTCACTTAGCATTGTTCTGTTGGCCCAGTTGGCAACACTCAAGAGGAGGGTGAATTGGGTTTTTTAAAACTTTAGAATCTTGAAATGCATGCAATGCAGTGTAACAAATAAAACAGTAGTAGAGAGAGAAAGATATAGTAGTTCAATAAAGCTTGGCCTACGTCCACTATCTTGAATAAGGATCACCACCACCGAGGTTCTACTATGTCCTTGTTTTAGACGGGTCAAGTGAAACCCAATACAACTTCTTCTGAGGTGAAGAGCAACCATACATTTACTTTCTTATGGGTGAAGAGTAACCCATAACAATCTTCTTTATTTCGAGTGAAGATGTGCCCAATACAATATCATAAATATATTTAGATTTTTAGCTCTCACACTACAGTAAATATACAAATATGCTTTCAGAAGGAAAAGTTCTCTAACAATAAGAATTGAAAATTTTACAATAGAGAGATAAAGTCACTGTTTTCGTAGAGAATGTTCTTTTTGAATGTTTTTGATTTGATCACAATAATAGTTTTGTGTTGTCCTTTATTGTTATTCTTCTATTTCTATTCATTCTTTTTGTGAAGATCCTTATGTCTTACGGCTTGATTCTGCATATTTAATATTCACCATAAATGCTGCAGAAGTTACCATTAAGCCTAAATTTCAAAAGAAGTATCGATCTTTTTTTGCTATGTATTGATCTCTATGTATGAAAATTAAATCTAAGTCCCGAGTATCGATCTGTTTGTCTTTACATATCGATTTGGTTCACTTCATAAATAATTTCCAACTCTTTGGAATTGCAACGTATTAATCTCTTGAATTGAGGTGTTGATCTGGTTTGCTCCGTAAATATTTTGCAACTCTTTAGACAGGATATGTATCAATCTCCTTAAACTTAAGTATCGATCTGGTCTATCTTGTAAATATTTTGCAACTTTCTGGACAAGATATATATCGATCTCTTTGAACTCAAGTATTAATCTAGTCTATCTTGTAAATATTTTGCAACTCTCTAGACAAGGTATGTATCAATCTCTTTGAACTCAAGTATCGATCTGCTTTATGAGTGTCGATCTGTTCTTTAATGGTATCGATCTTTTATCTTAACGTATTGATCCATTTGCCTTTGCATATCGATCCTATTGAGCTTTTAAGATACTTTCACATAAGTTTGTTAAGGATTGATTATAAGCATATTTGTACATTAGTTCCTTGATTCTACAACAAGTTTTAGATCATTTATCATTATGTGTTAGCTTGACATTTATGATAATACTTAGTTATCATCGAAAACAAATAAATATATTGAAAACATCAATCTCCCTCTTTTTTTATGATGACAAAAAAAAAAAACTAAGTATGTCTTAAGGATGTTTAAAATAAATTGAAATATATAATTTTCCTTAAGATTAACTGATTTTATTTTAAATGTTAATTTTGTCCCTCTTAACCCCTTAAGAATTGTTGCATGCTCAAGTTAAACTTTAATTAATTAAGGTTTCTCCCCCTTTTTGTTAGCAATCAAAGAAGGAAAAAAATGGCAGATACATACACAAATAGAGGAGAAATTAAATTAAGAGATATCAATAGCATCGAAGTTTATATTTCATGACATTAAACGATAAGCTAATAACATCACTAGCAAAAAAAATAGACAAGCCATAAAGACAATCACTAGAAGAATAATTTACAGGGTTCCAAAGACATGGTCATCTAAACTATCGCTATCGACATCTAAGTCGACAAGATGAGAAGTGCTAGGTTGGGAGGCGTGTGAAGGAGGTCGTGGTCTAGAAAAGGAAGCTGTAGGTCCTCCATATGCAGGTGGGGCTGCTTGGTTGGCTGCACTTGCTAAACTTTGCATGAACCGACGAGTTTCACTACAAAACTCAAGTTCAAGTCGCTCAAGCTGGATTATGCTTTCTTATCCCCAAACAAGGTGCTCCTCAATTTTGTGCATCTTTGTGGTGACCATAGTCTCAATGCTGGTGAAGCGCTCATCAAAATTAGTCATGGTGATCTCTACTCTTTCTTCAATGCGTGTCATCTGTTCTTACATGTCTTCATACATCATTTCTAAATAGTGTCTAGAACGTGCGTTAAGGCTGTATGAAACAATTAGGTGAATGATTCTCTCATAGATGCCTAGATGAACTGGTTTGTTGTCTACCTTTATCAATTCTGAATTTTTGAAAATTACCTTGCAAGCTTTGAGAGGTTGAAATGGACTTACTAGATATGAAATGCCCCATTTGGGTACATGACTGATAAGGGACAGAACACCAACATTGACTTGGAACGAGTGTCCACGAATATTGCTGGTAAACTCAGTCATCCGTACTCTTCCTAAGTGAGGGTCCTTAGCATCCACGTTTGAGTAAAAGATTTTGACCAGGCTGTTAAAGCATTTTCCTCAAAAGCTGAGGTAGTTAATCCATCTAAACTCTTCAAAGTTTTAGAGATAAGGAAATTAGATTGAGATTAGTAGATTGAAGTCGAGAACACGTCCAGGAGCTACTTTTCGGTTTAGAAAGAAAGAAAGGTAATAATCCTCTACCCCACAGTTTTGGAAATCAATGTTTAAGGGAAATGATTCAGGTGCCCTATGTCTCTTTTTGTGTCTCACTTCGAGATTCTTGGTCTTAAGCATTTTCAAGTTAATTCTTAAAGAAAATTAATAGATTGATACAATCTGAAATTTGAAAGTTTCAATGGCAAAGAGGCTAGGGTTTTCAGAAAGGATTCTAAGTAAATGAGATATCGATATGTGTAGATTTGAATGTCTTTTAAATGTGAAATTATATAAAAGTATTGATACATTTGAAGAATGTATCGATCTTTTCTTATATTTGAACGATATATCGATACTTAGAGTTGAGCGTATCGATACATGTGGATGAGAATATAAACTGATTTATATTTGAAAATGTCTTTTGATGTGCATTTAATTTTGGCGGCTGATAATGGGTCCTTCAAAATTGTTGAGTTACACGTGGCTGCTAATTGATTTAAGCTAAAGTATCGATTCAAGTTAAGAACGTATCGATACGTACTGGAATGGAATTTCAATATTGATACATTTTAGGATTATGTCGATTTCAAATCAGTAGTGTATATGAATATCGATACAATTTCAGTGGTGTATCAATTTGTAATAGGGATATCGATACTTTGTGACTAACGTATCGATCTGACTTCATCTAGAAATGATATTTAGCTAGTCTTACACACATATAAACAAAGTCAAACAAGATTCAACTAATTTCCATCATTCCTAATTCATTTCTAATTGTTCCAAAACAATCCTTATCAAGTGGCTTGGTGAAGATGTTAACTAATTGAAGATTTGTGTTTACATATTCTAGACAAACATCTCCCTTATTAATATGATCTCTAATGAAAGGGTAACAGATTTTTATGTGCTTGGTCCTAGAGTGATGGATAGGATTCTTGCTCAAGCTTATGGCACTTGTGTTATCACACAAAATTGGAATTTTACTGAGATCTAATCCATAAAAATTGTGCACAACAACTACCCACAGATATGTATTCGGCTTTGGTAGTGGAAAGTACAACTATGTTTTGTTTCTTGCTAAACCAAGATACTAACGAATTTCCTAGGAAGTAACAAGTATCATTTGTACGTTTTCTATCTATTTTACATCCTTCATTTTCGACATCTGAATAACCTTTCAAATAAACTTACCATCCTTTGGATAAAATAATCATAGGTTAGGTGTGGCTTTTAAGTACTTGAAAATTCATTTTACCGCTACAAGGTGTGACTTCTTGGGATTGGATTGAAATTTGGCACATATACACACTCCATAAAGAATATTTAGTCTAAAGGCAGTCAAATAAAGTAGTAATCATATCATGCCTCTATATAATTTTTTATCTATGTTCTTTCCTATTTCATCATTATATAATGAAGTGGAAGTGTTCATAGGAGTTTGAATGGATTTGCCCTCTATCATGTCAAATTTTCTTAGCAATTCTTTGATATATTTTGATTGAGAAATGTAAATTTCATTATTTATTTGTTTAATTTGAAGTCCTAGAAAGAAGTTTAGTTCTCCCATCATGCTTATTTCAAATTCACCTTTTATAAGATTTGAAAATTCAATACGCAATGATTCATTTGTGCTTCCAAAAATGATATCATCAACATATATTTGTATAAACAAAATATCATCATCTTTGATTTTAATAAAAAGTATTGTATCAACACTTCCCCTCATAAAGTTATGTTTTATCAAAAATTTACTAAGTCTTTCATACCAAGTTCTAGGTGCTTATTTTAAACCATAGAATGCCTTAATGAGTTTATAGACATGATTTGGAAATTTATAGTTTTCAAAACTAAGAGGTTGCTCTACATAGACTCCTTCATTTCTAAATCCATTTAAAAATGCACTTTTGACGTCCATTTAATAGATTTTAAAATCTTTATAACAAGAAAATGCTAAGACTACTCTAATGGCTTCTAATCTTGCTATTGGAACATATGTTTCATCATAGTCTATTCCTTCTTCTTGACTATATCCATGTGCCACTAGTCTAACCTTATTTTTAGAGATGTTTCCATTTTCATCAAGTTTGTTTCTAAATATTCATTTGGTACCTATAGTAAAATAGTTATTTGGTTTAAGTACTAGGGTTCAAACTTTATTTATTTGAAATTAATTTAATTCATCTTGCATAGTAATATCCAATTTTCATCATTTAGGGCTTCTTTAACTTCATATTTTTTTGGCTTGATTTGTAAGACAAATACTAGGTTTTGAATTTCATCTAGATTTTTATCAATTTCTCTTGTTCTTCTTCTTGTTTTAATTCCTTGAGAATGATCTCCTATTATGTGTTCTTTTGGATTACTAGAAATAGATTTTCATAGTTTGGGAAGTTCTTTAGTGATTTGCTTTTCTTCTTCTACAATTTTACTTTTCTTTTTTAAAGGTCTATCATTTAAGTTTAAATTCTCTAAGTTTTCAATAACTTCCAATTCTTTCTTCTTTTCTTTAGCAATCAATTTAGCCAAATCGGGATCAAATTTATCAAAGGTTATATGCATACTTTCTTCAACGACTTGATTTCTCCTATTAAAAACTCTATAGGCTTTGCTTTTGTAGGAGTAGCCTAAAAATATTCCTAAATCAGATTTTGGCTCAAATTTTTCAAGATTGTCCTAGGTGTTAAGTATATAACAATTGCATCCAAATACCCTAAAGTATTTAATCTAGTGTTTCCTTTGAAAGATTAGCTTATAAAGTCTTATTCAATATTTTTCTAATTAGAACTCTATTCGTTATGTGACAAGCGGTGTTAATAGTCTCAGCTCAAAAGTATTCGGATAGGTTATATTCACTTAGCATTGTTTTATCCATTTCTTGAAAGGTTCTATTATTTCTTTCGATAACTCTATTTTGTTAAGGGGTTGTAGGTGCAAAAAAGTTGTTAGAATATCTATTCTCATTGTAAAGGTTTTTAAATTATTTATTTACAAATTCCCTGCCTTGATCACTTTTAATCTTTACAATTTTCAAGCCTATTTTATTTTCAACCCGTCTTGAGAATTTATTAAATCCTTCAAATGTATTGCTTTTGTTATCCAAGAAGAATACCCATGTGAATCTTGAATAATCATCTACAATTAAATATGCATAAAGTTTTACTCCTAAAGATGCAACTCTATTTGGTCCAAAAATATCTATATGTATTAAAATATCTAACCATTTTTAATTGAAATTGATGTCAATGATATTAATACCTTTCACTTTGCCTCAGCTATTGTTTCCAAAGATTACATCTTTTCATTCTTCTTTCTTTAGATGGAAAAATAGCTTCTTGTTTCCCGTCATGTGTCTTGAACAACCACTATCAATGAACCATTTCTTTTTGTACTTGTTGCTCTTCACATGCAATACCTACAAAAGAGATAAGTTTATTTTGTTACCCAGGTGACTTTGGGTCCATAAGCATTAGTTCTACCCATGAAAGTTTTGGCCATCTTAGCATGCATAATCTCTTAAAATTGTGTTCCCTTAGGCACCCACACCATTTTAGATCTATTTTACTTATTTTTCTTATATAGACATGTATTACTATAATGACCCTTCTTATTGCAATAATGATAAGTAATGGATGATGTTATTTGTTGTTTAGATTTTATGAAATAGTTAGCATAGGTCTTTTGTTTGATTTCTTGTTTATAGCCAAGTCCAACTTTATCAAATACTAACCTTTGACTACCTAAGAGTTTATATAAAGTTTCCTTTCCTTGTGCAAATTTTGCTAACAAATTTTTAAGGGTAATTATTTCATCTTTCAAGTTCTTGTTTTCATTGTTCAATGTGTTACACTCTTTAGTTATGCTAGAATCATCTTTATGCTCAAGTTCATTAATTTTTAGTTTTAATGACTTATTTTCTTTTAGCGTTGAGGAATTTATTTTCTTTAATTCTTTATGCTTAACATATAATTTCTAAAAATCATCCCTAAGTTTTTCATATAAAACACATAAGTCATCTTCTAGCAAGTCCTCATTATTACTACTTGTACATGTGTCATAGTAAGACGAATTTTGGTCAAAGGATATTACCTCATCCTCTTGCTTTCCCATGAGACAAAAGTTAGCTCTCTCATTTTCCGAAGACGAAGTCTTATCTTCACTTGACGAATCATCCCATGTCACCTTTATTGTCTTCTTCTTCTTCTTCTTATCCTTTCTTAGTGGACATTCAGGTCTTGTATATCCCAGTTTCTTGCACTTATAGCAAATGATTTCTCGTTCTTTTTCTTTTTCTTTTTCATTTCTTTTCTTGGATGATCTCTACTTTTCCAATTTCTTCCCTTGTTGAAATACTTTTTGAATTTCTTGGCCATGAGGAGAAATTCGTCCTCCTCGGATTCTTCTTCACTTTTATTGTCTTTTTCTTCCTTTTTGGTAATCTTCAAGGCTATGTTTCTCTTTCCTTTCTCTTTGTCTTCATCATCATTCTATCTGTCTTCCAACTCATATGTCATGAGTGATCTAAGAAGTTCTTCAAGTAGCAATGTCCATACATTTTTTGCCTTTCTAATTGCATTCACTTTGGCTTTCCAGCTTCTAGGTAAACTTCTCAAGATCTTGTTGACAACATCTACATTTGAATAAGATCTACCAAGAGCTTGAAGCTCGTTAATAATGTCAATAAAGTGAGTAAACATGTCTTTAATGCTTTCATGTGATTTCATTTTAAAAAATTCATAGTCATGAACTAACATGTTTATTTTTTAGTCTTTGACTCTACTAGTGCCTTCATATGTAACCTCAAACATATTCCAAATTGATTTAGTAGTTTCACATCCTGAAGTTCTATTAAATTTAGCTATATCTAAGGCACAATAGAGTATGTTTATGGCTTTTCCATTTAGAAAGAATCTATTTCTTTTCTTAAGTGTCCATTCTCTCTCTAGCTTTAGTTTTCTCTCTCTAGTCAGTACATCTTCTATTGTGGGTGGAAAATACCCATCTTCTATAATATTTAGGATCTCAAAGTCTAGAGTTGTCAAGAAAATTTGCATCCTTTTTTTCTAATAGTCATAATTAGTTTCATTGAAGAATAGAGGCATGTTTATAGATTGTCCCTCAACTACTTGTGTAAGGTTGTTATTAGATGCCATTTTTGATCTACTTCTCAAGGTTATTAATCCTATTTCACTGAGTTAGGCTCTGATATCACTTGTTGGCCCAGTTAGCAACACCTAAGAGGGGGGTGAATTGGATTTTTAAAACTTTAGAATGTTGAAATAGATGCACTGTAGTGCAACAAATAAAATAATAATAGAGAGAGAAAGACAAACATAATATATAGTGGTTCGGCAAAGCTTGGCCTTTATCCACTCTCTCGGATAAGGAAGGATCACCACCACCAAGGTTCTTCTATCTCATTGTTTTAGACGGATCAAGTGAAACCTAATTCAACTTCTTCTAGGGTAAATGGTAACCGTACACTTACTTTCTCATGGGTGAAAAGTAACCCACAACAATCTTCTTTATTTTGGGTGAAAATATGTCAAATACAATATCATAAATGTATTTAGATTTTTAGTTCTTACACTAGAGTAGATATACTAATATGCTTTCAGAAGGAAAAGTTCTCTCACAATAAGAAATGAAAATTTTACAATAGAGAGAGAAAGTCACTGTTTACATAGAGAATGTTCTTTTTGAATGTTTTTGATTTAATCACAATAATAACTCTGTATTGTCCTTTCTTATTCTTTTTCTATTTATATTCATTCTTTTTTTGAAGACTCTTGTGTCTAACAGCTTGATTCTATGCATTTAATATCCGTCATAAATGCTGCAGAAGTTACCGTTGAGCCTAAATTTCAAAAGAAGTATTGATCCCTTTTTGCTACGTATCAATCTCTTTGTATGAAAATTGAATCTGAGTCTTGATTATCAATCTATTTATCTTTACATATCGATCTGGTTTACTTCGTAAATAATTTTAAATTTTTTAGAATTGCAATGTATCGATCTCCTGATTTGAGGTATCGATATGGTTTGCTCCGTAAATATTTTGTAACTCTCTGGACAAGATATGTATCGATCTAGTCTACCTTGTAAAAATTTTGCAACTCTCTGAGCAAGGCATGTATCGATCTCTTTAAATTAAGGTATCAATTTGGTCTGCCTTGTGAATATTTTGCAACATTTTGGACAAGGCATGTATCGATCTCTTTGAACTTAAGTATCGATCTGCTTCATGAGTGTCAGTTTATTCTTCAATGATATCGATCCCTTTGCTTTTGCATATCGATCCTATTAAGCTTTCAAGACACTTTCACACAAGTTTGTTAAGGATTGATTATAAATATATTTGTACATTAGTTCATTGATTCTATAACAAGTTTTAGATCATTTCATCATCATGTGTTAGCTTGACATTTACGATAATACTTAGTCATCATCGAAAAAAATAAATATATTCAAAACATCAATATGGTATCATCATGTTCTACCTATTTCTTGTAAGGTTCTATTCTTTCTTTCGGCAACTCTATTTTGTTGTAGGGTTCTAAGTGTAGAAAAGTTGTGAGAATATTCATTATTATTACAAAGGTTTTCAAAGTCTTTGTTTACAAACTTTTTGCCTTGATTACTTCTAATTTTTACAATTTTATAGCCTATTTCCTTTTCAACCCTTCTTGAGAATTTATAAAATATATCAAATGTACTGCTTCTGCTATCTAAGAAGAACACCCATGTAAATCTTGAATAATCATCTACGATTACATATGCATAAAGTTTTCCTCCTAAAAACACAACTCTATTTGGTCTGAAATAATCCATATGTAAAAGTTCTAAAGGTCTCATTGTGTAAAGTAAGTTTTTGGGATTGAAGGATATCTTAACTTGTTTTCCTAGTTGGCAAGGACCACATACTTTATCTTTCATGAATTTTAGATTGGGGAGATCTCCTAACAAACTTTATTTAGCTATTTTTTGCAAAAGGTCCATACTATAATGTCCTAATCTTTTATGTCACATCCAAAAATCATCACAAAGAACTTGCAAGCAAATGTCATTTATTTCATCCAATTTTTCTAGTTTTATGATATACAAGTCATTGTTCTTACATGCATAGAATAACTTATTTGCATGCTCATCTAATAATTTACAACCATTTTTAATAAATACAATTTTATATCCATAATCACATAATTGAATAATGCTAAGCAAGTTATACTTTAGACCTTCAATATACAAAACATCTTTAATTGAAATTGAATTAATTTCAATAGTACCAATACCTTTCACTTTGCCTCGGCTATTGTCTCCAAAGATTACATCTTTTCGTTCTTCTTTCTTTATATAGAGAAATAGCCTTTTATTTCCCGTCATATGTCTTGAGCAACCGCTATCAATGAACTACTTTTTTTTATACTTGTTGCTCTTCACATGTGGTACCTACAAAAAATGACAAGTTTATTTTGATACCCAAATGACTTTGGGTTTATAAGTATTAGTTTTACCCTTGAAAGTTTTGGCCATTTTTAAGTTTTGTTCCCTTAGGTACCCACATCATCTTAGGTCTATTATACTTATTTTTCTTATGTAGATATGTGTTGCTATAATGATCTTTCCTATTGCAATAATGACAAGTAATAGATGAAGTTATTTGTTGTGAGGATTTCACAAAGTAGTTTGCATAGGCTTTTTATTTTATTCCTTGTTTGTAGCCAAGTTCGACTTTATCAAACACTAATCTTTGACTACCTAAGAGTTTATCGAAGGTTTTTTTTCCTTTTGTGAATTTTACTAACATTTCTTTAAGAGAAATTAATTCATCTTTCATAATCTTATTTTCACCTTTTAGAATATTACATTCCTTAGACATGCTAGATTCATTTTTAAATTTTAGTTCACTAACTTTTAATTTTAATGAATCATTTTGTTTTAGCATTAAGGAATTCATTTTCTTTACCTCTTTATGCTTAACATATAATTTTTGAAAATCATCTCTAAGTGCTTTATATAATGCACACAAATCATCTTCTAGTGAGTCATCATTATTACTACTTGTATATGTGTCATAGTATGAAAAAATTTTGGTCAAGAGAAATTACCTCATCCTCTTGCTTTCCCATGAGGCAGAAGTTGGCTCTTTTATTTTTTTGATGATGAGGTGCTATCTTCACTTGATGAGTCATCCCATGTCACTGTCATTACCTTTTTCTTTTTCTTGTCCTTCTTATCCTTCCTTAATGGACATTTGGATCTTGTATACCCCAGTTTCTTGCACTCATAGCAAATGATTTCTCGTTCTTTCTCTTTTTCTCTCTCTTTTTCATTGTTTCTCTTGAATTTATCTTTTCTTGGATGATCTCTTCTTTTCCAATTTCTTCTTTTGTTGAAGTATTTTTTGAATTTCTTAGTCATGAAAAGAAATTCGTCCTCCTCGGATTCTTCTTTGCTTTCATAATCTTCTTCTTCCCTTTGGTGATCTTTAATGCGACGTTTCTCTTACTCTTTTCTTTACCTTCATGATCATTCTGTCTACCTTCCAACTCATACGTCATGAGTGATCCGAGAAGCTCCTCAAATGGCAGTGTCCTTAAATCTTTTGCTTCTCTAATTGCTGTCACCTTGACTTCTCAGCTTCTAGGTAAACTCCTTAAGATTTTGGTGACAATAATTCATTGGAATAAGATCTACTAAGAGCTTTAAGCTATTAGTAATGTCAGTAAAATTAGTAAATATATCATTTATACTTTCATTTGGTTTCATTTTGAATAATTCATAATTATAAACTAACATGTTGATTTTCGAGTCTTTGACTCTACTAGTTCCTTCATATGTGACCTCAAGCATGTCCCATATGGACTTAGCAGTTTCACATCCTGAAATTCTATTGAACTCAGCTTTATCCAAAGCATAATAAAGTATGTTCATGGCTTTACCATTTAGAGTGAATCTGTTTCTTTCTTTAAGTATTTATTTTCTCTTTGGCTTTAATTTTTTTTTCTCTAGTTAATACATCTTCTATTATGGGTGGAAAGTATCCGTCCTCTATAATGTTTAGAATTTCAAAATCTAGAGTTGTCAAGAAAATTTACATTCTCTTTTTCTAGTAGGCATAATCGATTCTATTGAAGAATGGTGGCCTATTTATGGATTTTCACTTAACCACTTGTACAAGATTGCTGCTATATGCCATTTTTGAACTATTTCTCAAGTTTGTTAATCCTATTTCACTGAGTTAGGCTCTGATACCACTTGTTGGCCCAATTGGCAACACCTAAGATGTCACACCCCAAACTTGGGATCCACACGTGACAATCGCCACAGACTCTTATGATACACCATACACTCCTAAAATGTATCAAGAAAGCCTGTAAGGCTTTCCTTTCAATTTTCAAAACCTGAAAATAGTTTATAAAACAGAAATTCCCATTCATGGGATTATTACAAATAATTGATTTTCATGATCAATTCATCCATAATGCATAACAAATAATAAAATTATAATTTTCATTCGGGTTCAACAAACATAATCATTTACACAAATGTTTTGTTTATAATTTCATTAGAAAATCAAATGACTTTATCTAGTTGGACATAATACACACGCGAGTCAAAATGATAACCTACTAAAGTGTTAAATATTCTTTACGGCTACCACTAGCCCTGCGAGAACTAAAGCTCTTAGCCTGAAAACTGAAATGATGAGGGGTAAGTATATAACTATACTCAGTGAGTAAATAAAGTACATATACATATACATACATGCACACGCCTTTGCAAATATAGATATTGGGATTAATTTCACAATATACTCAAAAGTGTGTATATATATATATATATACATGTTTATTTAAAACCATGTAACAGAAAATAGTTTATTAGTGAGTTTTTCATGTAAAAAACCATATGCAATAAAGTTTTATCAAATATAGAACCATTTCCTCATGTTTTACAAAATCATTCATTTTCTTGTAAAACATGCATATTTAAAAACACAAGGTCGTTTCACTGATGTTACCCTCGAGTAGTCGCTTAGTAACACAAACAACTGTCCATGTAATCTGTCAAATCTATGAGATCCCTATCAAGCAGCTAGAACTTTTCATATGGTCTCTAAATAACCGGCGTATCCACGTGCCAGTATACAGTGGGCTTGCCATGGACTTCTCCCTTATACCATCCCCACTACGACTTCACTTACTTATGCAGCCTCTCAAAGGCTCGTCCATAGGCTATCTCCTTGTATATACAGTCAATAACCAGGCCCACTAGCCAATAACCAATAACTGGCCTTACCGGCCTCATCAACAATATACATGCATTTATAAATCATTTAAAAATGATGGTTATACATTATATAAATCAAATTCGGCCTCTTTGGCCATAACAACTTTTATACAAATCATTTTCATTAATGATTTTAAATCATTCAAACAATTTAGGCCTCCCCGGCCATTTCAGCATGCATATATATCAAAGCATTTTCAATAACCAAACCAAATAAACAAAACCTCTCAATATCATGTAAAACACATTAAACACATTAAACACATTTCATTTTAATTTTATTTCAATCATAAAACGACTTGTTTAACACATAAGCAAATATGTATAACACACATATATATTAACATAGTCATGTATGGATAAATTTACTCACAATAAGGGGAGGGTAACAACTCCCACTACTGATTCTCACGCTTAATCTATACTTCTCGCGGGTTCTCGAAACCTAACACCACACATGGATATATAATGAATTTCACTATTCCAATAATTAAGCATAAATGCACTAAATGCAATGCTCATGGAAAACGTGGCTACGATCTCTTAGTTAGCATACAAAATATCAAAAGGTTTACTAACCGATGTTATTTAACCGATTTTCAATAATAAAATCTCATGGCAGTGAGTATTCCTAACTCACATTTTCATCTAAAATGAACTATTCATATTCCAACTAATATCCAACTTATATTTCCATTATATACCCCAATTGGTTTAACTAATACAAATCTACATTTTCTACGCAAATTTAATGTATATTTTTTGTGAACAGTGAACCCTAAGGTTTCAACTTGTCATCAAATCTTAAAATCAAGCCTAAAATGAGTTAATAGGTCTACCTTTAACTTGTAGAAGTCCATATAATCCTCACATTGTTATTTGTATGCAAAACCCTTAAATTCTCTTCGAAACCCTAATTCTTTTCTTGCTTCTCCTTGTTGTTTATTGGCCAAAAAGGGTATCAAATTGATGTGGAAAGAATGGGTGATCACTTAGTAATGCCATTTGAAAAAACGCTAAGGAATTTGCTAGAGTATGTGAGCAAACCAAAGAGAGAGATATTTTAGAGAAGGACAGAAATGAGCAAATGAAGAAAACATGAGGGGTTGAATCCCCTTTTTAGGTATTTATAGAAATTGGAGAAAATATCAATTTACCTGTCGAATTTTACCTAAATTTGCATTATGTATCGATACTTTCGCACTAAGTATCAATACTTTTAGGCTGGGTATCAATACCTTTGGTCTAAGTATCGATCTGTTCTTTAAAATTTGATTCTGGAAATTCCATCGATCTCGAGTATCGATACATTTACGTTTATGTATCAATCTCGAATATCGATAAATTTCAACATGTAATTAATTTCGAACTCTCTGACTTGCTATAGATCAATACCTTCGATGAAGGTATCGATCTGGTCCATCTTGTAATTATTTTTAAACTCTTTATTTTCAAATGTACAAAGGTATCGATCTGGTTAGTTTGTAATGTTTTCCAAGTCTTTGACTTGCTAAGTATCGATACCTTTCATGAAGATATCGATCCCTTCATCAAGTATCGACTTGAATTCTGCAATGTATCTATAATTTGTACATGTATCGATTTCCTCAGTTACTTATATCGATATTTTATACGAAATTCCACATTTTCTCACCAAAAACTTAAAATAAAAAATTTTTCCATGGGGGCTCCACCACTCAGACTCCTGCAAGAGTGCTGCCCTTGATTCTGCTTGCTAATCGGCTAGCGAGATCGCCAATTGTTTCAACGTAGAGCACTACTCGAAAACCAAATATGCGATAAGTCCAACTTAATTCATTTAAATCTTCATATCATGATTTAGCTTAAGTCACCTAACCACATATATGCATGTACAAACTTGAATATCGTTGATTGATCATGTTATCCTTATGTTTGGAGAATAGGGTTTAACACAAGAAGGGGGTGAATTGGGTTTTTAGAACTTTAGAAACTTAAAATGAATGCAATGTAGTATAACAAATAAAACATTAGTAGATAGAGAAAACAAACACAGAGTTTATAGTGGTTCGGCAACGCTTGGTCTACGTCCACTCTCTCGGTTATGGATCACCACCACCGAGGTTTAACTATCTTTTTGTTTCGCTAGTCAAGTGAAACCCATTACAACTCTTTTTGAGGTGAAGGACAACCGTACACTTATTTTCTCTCAGGTGAAGAGTAACCCAATACAATCTTCTTAAACTTTGGGTGAAGATAAACCCAATAAAATTTTAGAAATATAATTCTATTTTTGAACTCTCACAATATAGCAAATGTATCAATATGCTCGTACAAATAAAAATTTTCTATCAAGATGAAATGAAAAATTTTAAAGTAGAGAGAGAAAATACACTATTAACGTTGAGAATATTCTTGAGAATATTTTTGATTTGTTTACAATAAGCTTTATATATAACTTTGTCTTTTAATCTTCTATTTATATTCATTCTCTTTATGAAGACCTTTGTGTTTAATAGCTTGATTTAGTACATTTAATGTCTACCATAAATGCTGCAGAAGTTACTGTTGCGTTTTAAATTAGCAAGAAATACCGATCCTTTTTGTAATGTATCGATCCCTTTGTGCAACATTTTGAATCTGAGTCTGGAGTATCAATTTGTTTACCTTTACGTATCGACCTAGTTCACTTCGTAATTCATTTTCAACTCTTTGGAATTTCAATGTATCGATCTTCATCTTTAAAGCATCGATCTGGTCTGTCTTGTAAATATTTTGCAACTCTTTGAAATGGCAAAGTATCGATCTCCTTGAACTCAGATATCGATCTGGTTTACCTTGTAAATATTTTGTAACTTTCTGGAATAGCAAGGTATTGATCTCGTTGAACTCATGTATCAATTCGGTTTGCCTTATAAATATTTTGCAACTCTCTAAAATAGCAAGGTATTGATCTCCTTTCTTCAGATATCAATCTATCTGACTTAAGGATTTCAACTGAAGTTTTTGCCTTAGCATATATCGATCTCTTTACTTCCTTGTATCGACCTACTTCAAATATATTGATTTGTTCTCCAATGATATCGATTCGTCCACTAGATTTATTGATCTCTTGCTTCAATGTATTGATCCTGTTAAACTTTGAAGGCACTTTCACATAGATTTGTCAAGATTGATTACAAGCATATTCATATACACTTTACTTGATTTTCAACAAGTTTAAATTCATTTTATCATCACATAATAACTTGACATTATGATACACTTAGTCATCATCAATAATATATAAATACATATTATGATGTCATCAATTCTATATTTAAATCATCAACATGATATCATCAACAGTGATAGTTTTTAAAGTTCCAAGATCTTTTCTAATTGTGAAAGTATATGCTATTAAATTAGCATATTCATATTTAGATGGGGTTTTCACTTTCCTTTTGGTCCTATCTCTAACAAAATTATGATCTTGCAAATCACATTGCTCTGTTGAATTAGTATCTGAAGCATCTTTAGGTTCCTTTGTAATTTCAACTTCCTTGCACTTGTTTCCATTAGACTATACCTCAAATTGAACTTCTTTAAGTTCTTAAATTTTAACTTCTGAAATAACTGACAACATATTTCTTATCAGTTCTTTCTTCATGAAAGAACACATCTCTACTTATTATGCTCTTTACATGCCTCCCATCATGACACCCATAATTCAATCATTAATTTTAAATAAATTTCTCTGAAAAAGAACTATCCATTCACCAAGTTATTTTTATTATTCCTAATCTGTTCATGATTTGTTTTAAGCTAAACAGATTTATGTTCATTCTCTAAGTTCTACCTCTAATTGATTGTTTTTTACATCTTTTTTCAATTGAATGTATCACATCAATGTTTTTGCTTTACTGTCTAAACAATTCATTTCTCAAAGTTCACATTTCTTTCTTGTGTAATTTTTCAATTTTCTCAAGTAACCTTCCAAAATCTATAGAAAGAAGATAGTATTGCCTGACGATACTACCTGCGCATAACCTCATAGGCCAGGATATGTACGATCTAATACAGTCTTGGCTATATATATATATATATATATATATATCAACACCAATTTAATTTTGAGGTGTTTTCAGATGATATAATGCTTACAAACCCTAAGGTAAGCCTTTAACACTTACTTGCCTTCTATTGTCATTTTCTACCGAGTGGCCTACCTTAAACGCTACCTTATTATCTTATATTTCTTCTTATATCTTATTACGTTCTCATTTCTCACCTTCTTTATCATGATGACTCTCATCTCTTGCTTCCCCCACATCGTCAATAGGTGGTACAACCGACCTCCGCTTTACGGTGGCATCTTGGGGTACTTCTTCCAGTCTAGCTCTACATCTAAGTGGCATGTTATCTATATGGGAGTAAATATGATTAATAACAATTCAAAAAATTTCAATGCTAAACTAAACAAGACTCTACTAGAGGGGCGAAGGTACCTAAGAGGTAACTCTTGCATGGAAGTATTCCAGGCATACCACATATAAAACGCTAACACTCCTCCACTACAGTCACTGACCTCTAGACTATGTTCTAATATCAACTTTGTAACATCCCAAATTCAGAGATTTTATTAGCAGGTGATGGAATCTACCATCACTTTAAGCCTTTATCTGCCTATCTAAGCATACACCATTCTTATACATAAATAATGACAACATTAGCATCATGTATGGCATGCAAAAGGGTGATATGCCCAATCATGAAATATATAACTTGTAAACATTTTATTATATTTGTTAAGATACATTATGAGCTGTAGTCTGTACATGACTTTCCATCACATGACACTATCTGTAGTATAGATGATCCTATGTACATGATAAACTTAAATGCCCTAGTGACTATAGTGTGTATCCTTTCCTCTACTCATGTCCCCGATGTACTGAAATGACTTACCAATTATCAAATCTGCAAAATTAGAGAGTAAGAGGGGTGAGTCCGGGAAGACTTAATGAGTGGAAAGAAAATTTTTAATAAAATCATTATATACATATACATATACTTTAAGAAAGTAAAAACTGCACATAATCATTTATACATTCATTACTCATACATATTATAGTACCATTGTATATAAATACAAATATAACATAATATGCATACATCTTTGTCTGATCTATGTCCAAAGCTACGCACTTGACTGGAAAAAGGACAGTCCATACTGAAGGCTACGCACTTGACTAGGTAGAGGGATCATATCGGGATTCATAGATCAATTATGTAGCACACGCACACACTCGTGCATGCAATCATATTCATAAATTTATATCATAAATATTTATACATATCATAAATATATATATATATATATCATAAATGTATATACATATCATAAATATATATATATACACATATATATATCATAATTATCTATATATCATAAATAAAAAATTCATATCAACATCATATTTGGCCTTCTTCTGGCCATAATCTTATATAACCCATTAATATTTCCACAAGTAACTAATATCTCAACCCATCATTTTCATATAATAATTATAATTATAAAAATAATTACGAACATCACATTAAGAAAAATAAGAAAGTATAAGTATTCCACTCATTGTTAGGGTTTGATCAACTCATATCAAGGCATGGCTAATAGGTGTTTCGGGTCGACGATCTACAATAACGGCTTCTATTAGAATTTTCAATATGGTATGTTTAACTTGTAAATAAATAAATAAGTATGTTATACATGAACACTTTACCACAATAAAATTAAAATGCTTTGGATCACTACGGAGTCCAAACTGAAATTATCTAAGTCAAATATTCACAAATTCATTTTTAAATTACTCTTGATAACATTTCACTGAACAAGGGCCAACTTTGCATTTTCTCTGTGATCAATTGGGACTAAATTTTAAGTTGAATTTTTGATAAAATACTCTTATAAATCTAGTTTCTACTGTTTTTTACGGGTTCAAATTTCGAATCCGAATGCTCAAGTTATGAACAAATTTCTATACACTACGCAGAGTAAAACAATGTGTAGGAACATATCAGGGCAGCCACTTTTGAATTTTGTTATGCACTTATCTTTGCACAAATCAATTTGGTTTTCGACTATGTTATCTATTTTTATGTCTAGTTTTTCTAGAATTTTACGGTTCGGTAATTGAAAGTCCATAACTCAATTTATTTTCGATCTTCTAAGCCTTACCCAGAATTCCAACAACTGACATGCATCTTTTTTTTTACATGCAACTTTACTGTCCTATATTATAACAAACCCAACCACTACAATCATGTATTATAAGATTTAATTTTCATATTTTTCATGCCCTAAAACATAGCCATATGAATATACAATCATTGCCAACATGTTTCTATAATAACCAAATCATAATAACACATAATTTTGCATTCAAACCATACAAAACATAATCTATATCTCAAAATCATCAACAATTACACGTATACTTACCACTATTTTGCTAGAAATCAAGGTCTTCTTCCTTCTTCTCCTTCTTTTTTTCTCTTCCTTCTTCCTCTTTTCTTCCTCTCTCTTTCTTGGCCAAACTCTCTTTCTCTTTCTCTCTTCTTCCTTCCTTCTCTTTCTCTCTTCTTCTCTTATTTTCCTTCACTTTTCTTTCCTTCTTCTTTTCCTCCTTTCCCTTTCCCTTTCCCTTTCCCCTTTGGCTATTTCTCTTTATTCTTTCTCTTTCACAAGTTTTTTTCTCCTCTCCTTTGTTTTTTCTTCTTTATTCTCCTTTGTTCTAAAATTTGCTTAGAGAAAGAAATAATAACAAGATAAAAGGAATGAAATTCTTAAATATAAGAGCATAGGCCGGCCATTTAGCTTAATGGGCTTATTGTTTATAATATTTTTCTAAACCCAATTGCAATTGAAATAGCCCAATTTCTTTAATTCAATGGGTTTAATCATTTATCTCCTTTTCTTGTAAACTCCATTGGCTTATTAGGCCCAATCACATGTAACATCCCTTGGCCCATTTAAAGTAAACTTACTTCTCAAATTATTAATCTCTCAACTTCGAAAAACTTTTATTCTAATCACCAAAACTTTATTATAACAATTATAAAAATTTTCAATCGTTACAACCTATCACCTATTTTAGCTTTCAAGTTAGATGCATTAGTACTAACCAGGTTAGTGGTAGCCATTGAGAGCCTTTGGTGCTCTAGGTAGGCTTCTCTTAACTCACTCATGTATTTTGTTCCACTGAATGGATTTATTTAGTTAATAAAATGAATTTATAACTAAACGTTTTATGTAATACCTATAAATGTTCAAACTCGACTGATAGTGATTTCTCTGATAATAGTTTATCTATTTGATATGTGTTTTGAATGATTTGATCATGAATTGATCAATGTTTGATAATGATTTCATGGATGAGAGTCATGGATTTATAACTGTGAGTACAGGTTTTATGTTTTACAAGATAAAGGAAAGCTTTATATACTCTCTTGATACATTATGGGTATATAAGGTGTATCATAAGGGTTTGTGACAATTGTCACGGATGAATCCCAAGTTCGGGGCGTGACAAACACTGTCATGAAGAACTTGTAAAAATATTTTTTCCTTTCTTAGGAAAAATAAAAAGTAAGAAATTTTCTTTAAATATTTTCATTGCATTTTTAATCATGTTTTTATTTTAATTTAAGGGCACAAGTGGTAAATAACATGGTTTAATCACGAAAGTTATTGTCCAAAAAGAAAATAAAATAAAATATTTTGATAATCTTCCACATAAATAAAAAATTAATTATTGAATGTAAGAACTAAGTAAAGATCTGGTTTTTATAAGACGTGGTGTGGCTTTAAGTTAGTTGGCTCTTTTAGTTGTTGAGTTGATAAGGCGTTTAAAGCATGTCAGACATGACACTGTATTATGAAAGAAAACATTAAAGATCTCAAAATGTCATTTCATAAATTAGCTTTTAGACCCGAAGTATAATCAAAGTGTAGTTTAGAAGGATTCTTTTCAATTTGGCTCTACCGCGACTAAACTCTCATCATACTATATATAAAATAAACAAATCATTCTTTCATCTTTCATATACCGTAAAATAAAAAGAAAAGAAATATATGGAAGGTAATGCCTTCTCTCTCTTCTTCTTTCTATTTTACAATATACAACAACAACAACAACAACAACAATAATAATAATAATAACAATAATAATACTAATTACAACAACAATAATAATAATAATAATAACAAGAATAATAATAATTACAACAACAATAATAATAACAACAACAACAATAATAATAATAATTACAACAACAATAATATTAACAACAACAACAATAACAACAACAACAACAACAACAACAACAACAACAACAATAATAATAATAATAATAATAATATATTGTTGTACAACAACAACAATAATAATAATAATAATAATAATAATAATAATAATATATTGCTGTACAACAACAACAACAATAATAATAATAATAATAATAATAATAATATATTGTTGTTGTTGTTGTTATATTAGTTAAAGTAAGTGGAAACATTGTGTTTTTTAGTTTGAAAATGTAAAAGGTGCATGTATTAATGGCTTAAGGATTTGCCAAATTGTGACTTAAGTGAAAGGTTAAGCATGCATGAAAATAGGAGGAAACACCTGTGTGGTATTGTCGGTTTTGCTTTTAAATTGGAAGCTTGTTTTATTTTGAGAGTAAGGAAATCGAAGCAAAGCATAATAGAACAAAAGTGATTTGAGAGTAAAATATTAATTTCGGTATAGATTAGATTTACAAATTATTTTGGATTATTAAATATGTAGATAACTATCATAATATTTTATGTTTCAATAATTATTTTACATGTATAATTTAGTTTTATATTTTTCATTGTTATAATTTTGTAATATGATTAATAATATAGTTTTCTAAATAGTTTTATCTTGGGTTAGTAATTGTTATTGTTAATTTGGCATCCGGATGTGATCCTAAAAATGGAGAAAAATCAATGGAAGCCTAGATATTGTCAATTGCATTGTTAAAGTAGATATTTATATGTTTTTGGGTGATTTTAGTTTTAAAACTGAAAGTATGGTGTTTTATTTTCCTTGATGCCTAAATAAATATTTATGAAAAATAATTTGAATTATGAATGTTTATGAAATTTAATCTTAATTATTATATTTTGGTCAAGATTTATTATTTATAAATCAATTTAAATTATTGTTTTATATATGAATTCGAAATGTTCAAATTTAGTAATTATATGCATCAACATGTGTGGTGTTTTGGAAAAGAATTTATAAATTCCTGTGTGAAATTATTTGTCATGCCCTCACCCGTAGGGTCCACACGTGATAACCGCCACAAATCATTGAGACATATTCTAAATCCCCAAATATGTCTCTTAGGCTTGTAAGGCTGCTAAGGTACATGTACCCTATACCATTATTCACATAAATTTATCTCTCCGAGACATTTTCAAATTATCAGACATATAAAAATATACTTAATTTAAAATACAAATAGGGTACATATCAAATTACATTCTTTTCTTTCCATATTTAATTACAAATACAATTTGTCAAAACATACACAGTGAACTATAATAAACAAATAGGTGAGTCAAGGATAAAAATAACATCTGAGGGCATTACACCCTTAACCAATAACCACCACTCGTACAATGCGCTTTCTTATTCTCGATCTTCTGAAACTAGAAGATGAAAGGGTGAGTATATGGGAATATACTTCGTGAGTACATAAAAAATATTTTAAGAAAATTATTTATAAATGCATAAAAATTAATTTATTTTAATAAAATCATGGCATGTTACTCAAAATCAATGGGTTGACTCCTTTTCTCGGTGGTTACCTTAGTCGTGGTAACTTCGAGACCGTCATTGGATTTTATGCACGTAAAATAATGTTTATTTAAATAAAATAATTCTTTTTAAGATAAAGAATGTATATTACTTTTTTAAACTGGCCTACCACTGACGTTAGCCTCGAGTAGTTATTTGGTGACATTCATGATAGAACATTTAATTTATGACATTCATGCTGCACATGCATATGTATGATTAATTGACACACATTTGAGGCTTAGGCAACTTAAATTAACTCATAATATGAAAATAAAATGAATTGATAAGTTGGACTCAACATATATTAAATTTTCGCATAATGCCCTACGATGGCGTAATTGGAGATATCGCTAGTCGATTAGTGAGTGAGGTTAAGGGGCAGCGCCTTTTTAGGGATGCCGGAGGAGAAGCTCCAGCAATAATTTTTATTTTAGTTCTAAGAAATAATGAATTTTGACTTTAAAATTTTGAGTTTCTTGAAAGATTGAATGAATTTTGACTATTTCAAACCCACAAAAATATGGAATAAATTGGTCGGGAGAGAAAAAGGTTGTCCGAAAATATGAAAAATGAAGAAAAAAGGAATCAATTGACCGAATTAGAGAAAATGGTCGACCGAAAGTGTGTGTTTCGAAAATGGTCTACCAGATTGAAGAAAACGATCGACTGGCAGTGTGTGTTTTAAAAACGATCGACCGGCAGTGTGTGTTTTAGAAACGGTCCACCGGATTGAGAACACGATCGATTAGCAGTAGCTGAAATTGGGGCAAACGGTCGACCAGTTGGGGAAATGGTTAACCAACAGAAGCTTTGTAAACACACAGATAAGCAAACAGTTGACTGGTTTGAGCAAATAGTCAACCGGTTTGCTAAAAAATTTTGATTTTTTTTTGGGATTTTTTGAAATTTTTAAGGGCCTTTTGGTCTTTTTCCTATTTATCTATATAAATAGATAAATATGTTTTCCCCTCTGCTTTCAATTGTTTTACATTTCTTGCATTTCTTCAAAATTTCCACCAGTAAAGGGATCCTTATGACATTCTCTGCAATTTGAAACTCAATTTAGGCTAAGAAGAGTAAGATTAAAGCTTGACAAAATTTAGATTTCGACTAAAATTTGGGATTTTTGTTTTTAAACGGTAAATTATAGTTTCTACAAGTTAACGATATGCCTTTTAAACTATAATACATTTGATTTGAATATTTTGAAAGTAATAGAAAACTAAGGTTTGCAATTCATGTCAAAATTTATGTTTAATTTTGTATAGGAAACGTAGATTTGTGTTCATAGTGATAATTGAAGGTATATGACATTAAATATGCGTTGACTCATCATTTGAATAATGGTAGTTATATTTGCCAAAAATTTAGAATTATGTGGAATTTTATTGAAAGAAGATAATTGAGTTCATAAGGATATTTTACTATAATTTATGTGTTTGATATTAGCTAGAAAATGGATTTAAGCATTTGATAAAATATAGGAAAATTGTTGAGTAATGCGAAATTTGAAAAGATAATGGCTATGAGATTTCAATTGCTGGAAATCAGATAAATGGCCTATTAGATTTGCCTCATGAAATGTCGTGTAAACACTTCTGCTACAAGTCCTCATGTCTAGTTAATTTTTCTTGCAGGTTTTCTGAACCTAATATCACACACATA
>JAXCLQ010012889.1:0-38981 GCA_035584115.1 Cedrela odorata
GGCTCCCCAGCAGCTGTTGTGCGCCTGGAAATCCATTTCATGCGTCGCACTTCAGCTGCACTGCAAAACAGAGCATGATTGAGTTTGTGTTCTGTTCACTCCATGACTTCAATTGTTCTTGAGAGGCTGCTATTTTCCTTTGGAGAGATAAGATTGGGTCACACTGTTACTATCACAATCCCCTTTCTGTATGTGTTTTGCTATCTATCTACCTTTCCACGTGTTTTGCTATCTCTCTACATTCTCCATAATAGTCCAAAATTCCTCATAGAGGAACCTTGATGTTTTCCTTCAATCCTTTCTAGTTAGAGAAATCATTCTTCTGTTAATATCAGTAAATATGGGAAAATGATCAGATCCCCATGTGTCTACACGAGTAGCCACTGCATCAACAGATTGAGACCTCTGCGATCGAGAACAAACGAACCTGTCCAACCTTTCCATAATTCTGAGAACATAGAAGAGCCAATGCCTAACTATATCCCGTACTTCCAACTGGAAAGCAGTTCTCAAAACCGATCTTTTATTTGAAGCTCTGACATTCTCCTTGCATCTAATTTGGTTTCATAAAAAAAGGTAACGTCGGGCTTTGTCTTGTGGAGAACGTACTTCAAGGCTCGGAGTGCCCGGGTGTTCCCTAATCCACCGACGTTCCAACATAAAATTTTCATGGTTGTTGGCGGAGGCTGGATTCCATCATGCATGCGCTGCAAAATCAAAATAAGAACCTTTAAGCCCTGATACCAGGTAAAAAATATGAATTGTATATTCTGTATCTTTTTAATGCAAAAAATAATCACACTTTTATAATTATAAGAAGAGAATTAAAATGGCAAACTGACTATTTAAAAAAAAAATAAGAAAAGAAATATTAGAATTAAATACAAAATATTGGATCATAAAAATAAAATATTCTAACATAAATATATTATATTTAACTAATATAAATATAATATATGTAACACTTCCTACTACTGCTTTCTGCATGTCTTCGAAATATTCTCTACCTGAGAATTAATCTCCAGCGTTGGTGACGGTTTGGTTTGTTGCCTTTCATTAGCTCCTATAGCCTGTAGGCTAGAAATTATTATTATTTCTCCTGTAACTTCTTTGAGAAGAAAATATAATTCGTTCACCAAATGTCGCGTCTCTCATCCAAGGACCACAATTGAATTTTCTCTGGTTTTATTTCTAATGGAGATGTATCAATTAATCCAGCACATTCCTTGACCGTACGGCCAACAATTTCACAATTAGAAAAGAATTTCTGGTTAACGTTCATATAGCAATGGGATAGTTATAGAATTGCCTTCAACATCAAACTTGAATCTCAATGCTCTTTCGAGAGGTTTTTTAACATCAATTTGAACTCAAACCATCACGAATATGTCAAGACAATCACCAGTTTCACCCAAATCTATATCCTTTACTTCTCCAATCAGCTTCCATAGAAACAACCCCCTTTATTCATACTGCTTTGCATGAAAAAACTTTACCCGCAAGACAATTGCTAATTTTCTTCTCCCCACTTTTTGTTGGGAATTAAGTATATCATATACATGCAAAATTTAAGATTTATTTTAATTAATTATATTAATTAAATATTTTTATTAATTCCCATACCAAAATTGTATTATTTATCATAATTTATAATATCAATAAACTTAAAATAAAAGGATTAAGATTTTATCCTAAATCTTCAGCCACTAAGAACCTATATTCATGACCAATAACAACTTTTTTTATGGTTTTTATTCAGCTGTAACACAAGAATGAAAATGAGAGATATAAAAATTCAAAAATCAACTTTCTCTTCTTCTCTGTTCTTCTCATTCTCTGTCTCTCTACACTCTTCAAAATAACAAGAATGTGAACTCCTCAACATAAGCTAAATCTCTTACCTATATATTTGAGATTAGCTGACTTATGTATATTGAAAACAATAAACTAGAAACTTGACTAACAAGCCAAAACAGAAAACTGATATTTAACTACTTAAATTAATAGCTAACTAACTTTGTAATTGATTTCTAACCACCTATTTTCTCTCAATCTCTACCTTGGTTACTAATCACCCAGTTTTTCTTCCTTTAAGGTCTAGTTTCATTCAATTTCTTCAACAACAACTAATTTCAAACAATGTTGAAACTTAGCTACTGAAACTGGCTTTGTACGTATATCTACTGCATTGTCATTTGTATGAACCTTTTCAAACTTCACCGCTCCACTTGTAATTTCATCCTTTATATAATGAAATCTCACATCTATATGCTTTGTTCACTCATTATACATTTGATTTTTACATAAATATATAACACTTTGATTATCACACAAAATGCATATACTGAATCCTACTTTAGATTCAATTATGCTACCACCCCATATAGCTATTTAGCTTCTTTAATTGCTTCTGCTATAACTATGTATTCAGACTCAATTGTGGACAAAGCTACAATGTGCTGTAGTGTAGATTTTTAGCTTACAATACATCCACACAATGTAAACAAATATCCTATCACAGGCTTCCTTTTGTTTATATCACTTGCAAAATCAGCATCTACAAATCCGTGAAGCTTCATTCCATGTCTAAGATCATTTCCAAATCTTAAACCAACTTTAGAAGATCCCTTTAAGTATCTTGGTACCCATTTTACAGCCACCCAATGCCTTCTCCCTGGGTTTGCCATGTATCTGCTCACCATGCTTACCGCAAAGGCTAAGTCAGGCCTTGTGTAGATCATAACATACATTAAGCTACCTATAACACTAGAGTATGGTACTACACTCATCTGTTGTTTCTCTTGTTCATCTTTAGGGTTGTGTTTACTTCATAGATTAAAATGAGCTGCAAGAGGAGTTGAAATTGGTTTTGCCTTCTCCATTCTAAACCTTTCAAGTGCCTTATTAACATAAGTCTCTTGTGACACAAAAAAAGTTCCAGAACTTCTATTTCTTCTTATGTCCTTGCTTAGAAATCCTTTTAGCATCTCTCAAATCCTTCATCTCAAATTCTTCCTTGAGTCTTTCTTTAAGTTTCAATGTCTCAAGCCTTTCTTTACTAGCCTTATGCATATTATCTACATAAAGTAAAAGATAAATTGCTCTTTCAACTCCAACATGTTTATGATAAACACAACAATCATAACTACTTCTTGTGTATTGATTTTTGACCATAAACTCATCAAACCTTTTATACCATTGTCTTGGTGATTGCTTAAGACCATAGAAAGAACTTTTAAGCAAGTATACATGATCCTCCTTTTCTTATTCTACAAAGTCTTTTGGTTGTTTCATTATGATTTCTTCTTCAAGTTCTCCATGCAAGAATGCTATCTTAACATCCATATAATCTAATTCTAATTCTTAGATTGCAATTAATGTTAACAATACTCTTATTGAGCTGTGTTTAACCACTGGTGAGAAAAGTTATGTGTAGTTTATGCATTCTCTTTGTGAGAATCTCTTTGCCACTAACCTGGCTTTGTGCCTAGTTGCTTCAAAACCTGTTACTCATTCTTTTAGCTTATATATCCACTAACTTCTCATTATACTTCTATTTTCAGGTATTGGTATCAAAGTCTATGTTTTATTCTTTATTAAAGAGTTAATTTCATCATTCATAACAACCATCCATTTTTCTTTCTGATTACTATGCATTACTTCTGTATATGTTACAGGCTCACTACCAATGAATTCTTCTATAGTATTCAAGACATATGCAATCAAATCTGCATAACTATATCTGGTAAGAGGTCTCACAATTCTTCTCTATCTATCCCTTGTCAACTGGTAATCATTCATCTGTGATTGATCTTTTGATATACCAGATTCATCATCATATCTTGTTCTTATGTTTATGGTGTTAGTTCCACCTGAAACTGAACCATATCATGACTTGAAACATTTTTAATCTTATGGTCTGTTGTTTTTCTTTTCTGTTGTTTAGCTATTTGCTTCTTTGAATCCAATATAACATTTTCATTAAACACTACATCCTTACTGAGTATTGCTCTAGGTGGTTTTAGATGAGTACACTAAATCTTTTACCTTTTGGTTCCTTTAGGGTACTATAAGAAGATACCCTTAAGTGCTCTGGGTTCTAACTTCCTTTGCCTTCAGTGTACATATGCTGGCACCTAACTATTTTCAAATTTTGGTAATTGAAAACTTTTCTAGACCATTTTTCTTCTGGTGAATTCCTTTTTATTGCCTTTGAAGGGCTTCTATTAATAAAAAATGCAGTTGTGATTACTGCTTTTACCCAAAAATTCTTTGGCAACTTTGAATGGATTAACATGCACTTTCAACAATGGTCTTATTCATTCTCTCAGCAACCCCATTTTGTTGGGGTGTCATTCTAATTGTTTTATACCTTGTTATGCCTTCACTTTTACAGAAATCATTGAATTTGTTATTATAACATTTAAGACCATTATCAATCTTCAATGTTTTAACCCTTCTATTAGTTTGGTTTTCTACAAGTGTTTTCTTGAGTTTAAAGGTTTCAAACACTTGTTCTTTTGATTTCAAAACATACATCCACAATTTTCTAGTATATTCTTCAATGATTGATATAAACTATTTGCCCCCTCCTCTTGATACTTGCTGTAATGGCCCCAAAAAGTCTGTATGGATGTAATCCAAGGTATTTTTGGTGGTGTGTTTTCCCTTAGAAAATTTGACTTTATGAGATTTCCCTAACACACATTCTTCATAGAAGTCTATTCCTTTTATCTGGATAATACCAAAAACTCTTTTTTAGTTCTTCTAACCACCTTTGGTTTAAGTGTCCTATTCTCAAGTGCTAGAGCCTTATTTTATCAATATTAGTACTTAAAGAGATTGATACTGATCCTGTTATCCTTTCCCCATCTAAAAAATATAAACCATTATTCATGTTTCCTTTCATTATTAATATGAAGCCTTTTATCACCTTAAGTATGCCTTTCAAAACTTTGAACATACATCATGACTTATCTAGCATTCTTAATAAGATTACATTCCTCCTTAGTTCAGGAACATGCCTAACATTTTGCAATTCATAGACTAAACCGTCTTTATTTTCAGTCTAACAAACCTTATCTCAACTACATTACAAGCCATGTTATTCCCCATTAGAACCTTACCCCCACTATAGGAAACATAAGTGATGAAAGATGATTTATGAGGACAAATGTGAAAAGAACATCCAGAGTTCTTAATCCGGGGACCTTTTGTCCTTCATAAGATGAATCACTATCTTCATAAGCTATTGTTGCATTTCTATTGTTGCTCTTTAGGTCTTTATTTTTCTTCTTTCTTTCAGAACAGTCTCTCTTGAAATGCATTTGTTTATGGCATTGAAAACATTAGGATTTCTTATTTCTTGATTTTGATATGTCCTGATTCTTTTCTTTACTGGTTTTCTTTTCAGGTCTAACTTTAGCAACCAATACTTCACCATGTCTATTTCTTACATCCTTAAATTCGCATTTCTTCTTCAATTCCTTCAAATTAAGTGCTTATTTGAAATCTTGCATAGAGATGATTTCGCTACCAAGAGTCAATGTATCCACAAAATGCTTATATGAATTTGGAAGTGGACTGAGCAATAACATGACTTGATCTTCATCTTCAATCTTTACATCTATGTTTTCAAGATCTATGATGATGTTATTAAACTTATCCAAATGTTCTTTGACAATGCCCCATTCATTGAGTTGGAAGATGTACAACTTCCTTTTATTGTAAAGTCTATTAGCAAGAGATTTAGTCATGTACCTTTCTTCCAGTTTTCCCCAAAGGCTAGTTGCTGTTGTTTCCTTTGAAACCTCTATGAGAACACCATTTCTTAGGCTTAGAATTAAAACGCTATATACTTTATTTAGTATTTCTTTCTTCTCTTTATCTATTAATATTTCAAGCATCTTGTCTTCACTCAAGAGTGCATCTTCGAGTACTTGATGAAGTAATAATGCCTTCATTTTAATCCTCCACAAATTAAAGTCATTTTCTCCATTAAACTTCTCAATATCAAACTTAAGATGTGCCATTTGATTTCTGAACCAGGCTTTGATACCAATTAGTGGTGTCCAGATGCTTTACAACCTAAGAAACTATAGCCTTGAATGAAATAAGATTTGATTATGAAATGAGCAAAAACAGATGCAAGAAAAAAAGATTTTCTTTAAAACTAGAAAACAAGTAGATGATGAACGCAAGAATCAATTATGTGGTTCAGCCACTAAGGACATACATCCATGACCAACAACAACTTCTTTATGGTTTTTATTCAGTTGTAACACAAGAATGAAAATGAGAGATACAAAGACACAGAAATTAACTTTATTTTCTTTTTTGTTCTTCTCCTTCTCTGTCACTCTACACTCTTCAAAATAACAAGAATATGAACCCCTCAACATAAGCTATATCTCTTACCTATATATACTGAGATCAGCTGGCTTATGTATATGGAAAACAAGAAACAAGAAACTTGACTGACAAGCCAAAACAAAAAATTGATATTTAACTGCTTAAACTAATAGCTAACTAACTTGTAACTAATTTTTAATCACCTCTTTTTTTACATTGTCCTTGGATCTATGGTAGATAACCTAACACTTCTTTGATATTCTTTTCTGCAGTAGTTATTGCACCATCTAAATCGTTAGAAAGAGTTAAGGATTGACACAAACGAATGGATTCTTCTGAATCCATGAAGTGGATAACACATAAAGCCTCGTTGCGTTGATACTGTAATATTTATGTGTTTTTAGAGAGCGAAAGCTTTTCAACCAACTAAAAACTAATCTATACCCCAAAAGGAGTAAAAGGTTCTGTCTAGCCAAGGACGTGTTTCTTCATCGTGCTGCATTGGGAAGAACCTGCAACATCCATCTATTTAGAAAAGAAGTTAATAAATTAAAATATTATTTCAAGTTTCACAAAGAAAATCACAGAAGAAAAAGCTGTGATGATGACTACTTACTTCACTGTATGCAGCTTCTATAAGTTTTAGACACTTGCCACTTCCATGCATTAGCGAATCACAACTTTGAATAGTGATCTTGATTTTTTTTTATAATTGTATAGAAGGTATAGTACATTTGAATATACGTAGTTTCTTCTTATTGTTATTATTATTTATGATAATTGTATTTTATTATGTCGGCGGCCTGATGATATCATTTATAAAGAAAGTAGATGATAACATAGTAGGGTAATAATGTTGTAATAGACCACATTTTGGTAATTGGAAGAAGCAAAAGTAAAAGATATTTTAATTTGTTTATTAATTATTATATTAAAGTGGAACATAATCTTTACCTAACATTTATGTAGGCTCTACACCTATTCAAATTATAGAATACTTGTGATTCAATGTGAAAAGTCTTTAATGTTCTTTAATCTTATGTTAATCAGTATAATATTTGAAACTAGTTTTTACAATGTAAAATTGGAAACGATTTAAGGGAATGTGCATAAAAGTTACATTTTTACTTAATTTTAAATATAAAATAACTAAAATATTTGGTAAAATTTATCTATCACTCACTTAATTTGATATTTAATAATTTCATTTTATAACAATTAAAAATTAAGAATTAAAGTACTTCAAATTCTCAATTATAAACACCTAAATTTTTTTTAAATAATAATTTAATATAAAAAATTATATTATAATTTTTTTTACCTAGTATAAGAGAAAATAGTATACATATGGGCTATAGCTAGGTATGGACAATCTCAAAACAATCGCCACAGACTCTCTTGATACACCCTCTACACTCATATTGTATCAAGAAAGCCTGTAAGGCTTTCTTTTCAGTTTCCAAAACCTGAAAACAGTTTATAAACCATTTGTTCCCATCCATGAGAGCATCATCAAAGAATTGATCTCCATGGTTAATTCATCCACAATGAATATCAAATAATAAAATATTATAATAATGGAAATCATTCCCAGTTAGGTTAAACTTACATAAACATTTCCATGAATATTAAGTTTACAAATGCATCACAAATTCAAATGACTTTATCTAGTTGGACATAATACATACGTAAGTCAAGAAAATGATGTACCAAAGCGCTGAAGGCGCTTTGCGGCTACTATTAGCCTGGCTAATACTAAAGTGCCTAACTTGAAAGCTGAAATAATGAAGGATATGTATACAACTGTACTTAGTGAGTAAATAAAGTATATACATGCACATGCATTTACAAATACAGATATTAGGATTTATTTCACAATGTACTCAAAATACATATGTACATTTACATGTCATTTAAATCAATGATCACAATATATTTCATTGGTATGCAAATAGTTTTAAAACAATCAATTCAAGCTACTATACGTCCTTGATATGCTACCTTGGTCAGGACAAATTCGTAACCATTAGTGAGCTTTTCATGCATAAACCATATACAACAAATCTTATCAGATAGAAAACCATTTATTTTTGTTAAAGTATGCATTTATAAAAACAAGCTCGCCTCACTGATGCTGGCCTCGAATAGTCACTTAGTGATACGAGTGACTGTCCTCGTAATTCGTCAAATCCAATATGTTCTTATCAAGCCACCAAAACCTTTCATAGGGTATCTATAATAGCATATACATGCACGGCACACAGTGGGCTTGCCATGGCCTTTCCCTCTTATACCAGCCTCATTACAGCTCTGCTCACCTATGCGGCCTTTCAACTAGTCCGTCTATAGGCTACCTACCTATATATACGGTGAAATGAACAGGCCAACTGGCCATATAATAATAATATGGTCCACTGGCCATATCACCAATATACATGCACATTTCAAATTAAATCATTTATCACAATTATTATAAAACATTTAAATAAATTAGGCCTCAACGACCTTTCAACATGTATATCAAAGCATTTTCAATAGGCAGACCAAATAAACAAAACCTCCTAATATCATGTAAAACACATTAAACACATTTCATTTCATTCATAAAATGGTTTGTTTAACACACAAGCATATATATATATATATATATAACACATATATATTTATATAGTCATGTATGTATAAATTTATTCACAACAAGGGGAGGGTAAGCACTCCCACTACTGATCCCCACGCTCAATCGGTACTTCTCGCGGGTTCTCGGAACCTAATGCCACACATGCATTTTTAATGAATTCCACGATCCACATAATTATACATAAATGCACTAATTGAAATGCTCATGGAAAACGTGGTTATAATCTCTTAGTTAACATATATCACATCATGAGGCTTACTAACCGATCCTATTTAATCTATTTCCAACAATAAAATCCCATTGTAATGAGTATTCCTAACTCACATTTTCGTTTAAAATAAAATATACATATTTTGACTATTGTATAACTCATATATGACCATTATATACTTCAATTGGTTCAACTAATACAAATCTACATTTTCTATACAAACTTAATGTAAATTTCGGGTAGACAATAAACCCTAAGATTTCAATTTGTTATCAAATCTTAAAATCAAGCCTATAATAAGTTAATAGGCTTACCTGTAGTCTGTAGAAGTCTTTAAGAACTTTACATTGTCGTTTGAATGCAAAATCCCTAAATTCTTTTTGAAACCCTAGTTTCTTCCTTACTGTTTTCAGTCCAAAATGTATACTAAAGTGATGTGTAAAGGATGGATAATCTCGTAAGAACTGAGATTGAAAGAAAAATTAATGGATTGAAGAGATACGTGAAGAAATTAGTGAGAGAGAAAGAGAGAGTGCATGTTTTAGTGAGAGAAGGAGAATGAACAAATGAGGGAATACTGAGGGTCGATTCTCCCCTTAGGTATTTATATAAATAGGTGAAAAGACCAAATTTCCCATCAAATTTCACCTAGATTTGCATCATGAATGGATACATTTGGGTTGAGTATCGGTACATTTAGGTTAGATATCAATGCCTTTAGTCCAAGTATCAGTCCGTTCCTTAAGAATTCGATTATGGAAATTCCATCGATCTCGAGTATCGATACATTTGCCTTATTTATCAATGCCCCTCTTTTTGAAGCATTGATACCTTTGATGAATGTATCGATCTGGTTTGCCTTGTAAATATTTTCCAACTCTCTATTTTGGCATGTATCGATATCTTTGATAAAGGTATTATTCTAGTATATTTTGTAATTATTTTCGAACTCTCTGATCTAAAATGTATCGATACTTTCTCTATAAGAATCGGTCTTGTTGACTTGTAATTTCTTTCCAAGTCCTTGACTTGCAAAATATCGATACATTTCTTTATAAGTATCGATCCATTCATCAGCATTGACCTGTATCTTTAATGTATCGATACATTCAAAGAATATATTGATACATTCATTCTAGGTATCGATCTATTCATGCTTAAACTCTGATTTGCTCACAAATTTTAAGTTGAAATCACATATTTTATCTAACAAGATTTCATCTTTCTGTTGAGGCTCCAACCCATATACCCCTACAAGGGTGCTGCCCCTTGACCCTACTCGCTAACCGACTAGCGAGATCGTAAAATGCATTAGCGTAGGGCAACATACCGCAATCCAACTTATGAAAAATTTCAATTCATAACATTAAATTCATTATATTTATATCATTAGAGTTAATTTAAATTAACTTAAACCTCGATATTTTATAAACTAGCCATTCCATGCATGTGTGAAATGAATGTCATACAAATGACTACTTTATCCTTATGTTTGAAGAACAGGGTTTAAAAATTATTATTATTGACTGTTAGGGTTTATAGAATTTGTCACACCTCGAACCTGAGGTCCACCTGTGATAATTGTCATAGACCCTCATGATACATCTTATATACCCGAACTGTATCCAAAAGAGCCTGTAAGGCTTTCCTATTAACCCATTTTATCTTGAAAATAGTTCATACACAATAGATCTCATCCATGGGATCACCATCAAAGAATTAATCTTTATGATCAATTTATCCACAACAAATATCATTTAACAAAAATAACATCATGGAAATCATTTTACAGTCAGGTTGAACAAAATATAAACATTTATATATTCTTTTAATTTACAAAAGTATTACAAGAATCCATTTACAATTATCTAGTGGGACATTCACACATGTGAGTCAAGTAAGTTACCTACCCGAAGTGTTGTAGGCTCTCTATTGCTACCCCATACTCTACGAGTACTAATGTTTTTAACTTGAAATTTGTAATTGTGAGGAATGAGTATACAACTATACTCAATGAGTAAATAAAGTACATACATATAAACGCATACCAAAATCTTGATATTGGGATTTTCCATTAATATCATGCTTGAAAACACATATATACATTTCATGCATAATAAATATTTGTAAGTCAGAATTTAGGCTTGTATTTAATTTTAAACAACCAAACCAGGCTGGCCATACTTTTCTGATCGTTACCTTGGCCGAGATAACATCGAAAACCATCAGCGAGTATTTTTATGCATAAAACCATATGCAATGAATGTTTATAAAACTTAAAACTGTTTATCATTTGTTATAAAACATTTATTTCTTGTAAAACATGCAATTAAAAAACAACACCTGTCTCACTAATGTTGGCCATGAGTAGTCACTTGGTAATAAAGTGACTGTCTTCGACATATCCGTCAAGTCCATGAAATGCCTATAAAGCTGCCAAGACTTTCCATAGGGTCTCTATATAACTACGCATCTGCGCACTGGCTCACAGTAAGCTTACCATGGCTTATCCTCCCTTATACAGCCCCACTACGGCACTAGTAACCTATGCAGCCTCTCATAGGTCTGGCCATAGGTTATAGTCCTATACAGTAAATAACCTAGCCTATTAGCCATATATCAATAACCGGCTTTAATGGCCTCATTACCAATATACATGTTCATTTGAAACAAATTTCAGTTTTCAAATAACAATTATTAATCACATAATTAAACCATGCCTCTTTGGCCGTCCAGCATGTACATCCAACAATTTCAAACCCGCAACCATTAATAACATTTACCCAATATTAATAAAATACATGAAAAATATTTATTTCAAATTTTATTCAAACATTTCCAAACATATATTTAACATACAAATGTACATATAAATATCACATGCATTCTAATTACATAATTATGTATGTATAAATTTACACACTGTAAGAAGAGGGTAATTACTCCTACTAATAATCTTTTGCTCTTACTCAGTCCTTCTTTTGGATCATCATAACTTAATACCACACATGCGTAACTTATGAAATCTAATATTTAAATAATCAATATAATTGTACTAAATGCAATTTTCCTGAAAAATGTGACTAAATTTCTTACTTTAATGCATTTTACTAAATTTAACTAACTAAGGCCATTTTTTAGATTTCCAACAATGAAATCTCATAGTCGAATTTTTTTCTAATTTATATTTCCACGTCACATTTCAACTATTATATCAAATAATAAAATCCCTATTCAAATCAAATAGTTGTCCATCAAATATGCCCAATAACTCAAATTTTATTTAGTGATATAAGCCTTTAATGATTATCGACATAGGACAACCATGTGCATTATGCATGCATTATTCCCATTATGAGCATCTAGTTTAATATTTTAAGTTTTGTTTTATAATGCAAATATTTATGACACATATAGACTCGAATAGTGTAAACAAAAATCCACCTTCGCGAGAGGACTGACGAGAATGTAAACTTCCACCTTAAACTGGTGAGTGAACTTTTATGATACCATCCTTTTAAAAATATTTAAATAAAGAAAAACTTCATAAGTTTTTTTATATTAAGGTATGTAGGGATTTGATCACTTAGTTGTTCATTTTTTTAAATGGATGCAATATATACATTATTGTGATGGTAGTGTAGCCTTGAGCAAATATAATACATATAATATATATATATATATATATATGCGTACATTGAATATTTTTGTAGCTATAACGTTAGCCTATGGCGGGCCTTTGAGGCACATAGGTGAGTAGAAGTTGAGTGGGGTAGAAGTGGTAGATAGATGTTGGTGCGCCCCTTTAGTGTATTTTGTATTGATTTGATTATTATGAATTGATATGGTCTTGGACCAGATTGTTTAATAAGTTGCATAATTATTTTGTCCATTGTTGATTTATGTTTATTAAATAAGTTATTTGCACACTATGTACCAAACCTATTTTTGTAAAAAGATAGATATTATGATTGTTCACTTATTGAGTATAGTTGCATATTAACCCTTTATTAACATTTTAAGGTATTCCGAGCAATTTTGATTGCTGTGGTGGCTGGCTTTTGAAGATACTATTATTTTTCTTTCCAGGTACTCGACTTAAGCCGATATTCAAGGTCTGCTAGAGAATACTCTCGTTAAATTCATTTATTTAATATGAGATAATTTGTATTATAATGTGGAAACTTATTTGGAATTTACGAAATTGATTTATATTTTAGTTTGAAATACCTCTATCTATTATTAATTATTTACTATTATGTGTATTCATTTTCTATGTTTTCAATTTTAATATATATATTTGTTGCCTTGTACATTCATGGGGTAAGTTCCAATTTAATAGGATGTAACCTACAGATTCCAACCGCTACTGGAAATAATGGGAGCAAAGGAATAGGAAGAAGAACGCTCATGACCAATAGATGTAGATATACTTGCAAAGTACATAATCTCTTACGAGTGAAAATACTTGAAAGATTTGATGACAAATTTTCTTTACATCGTTGGATACGTATTTCGATTTTGCGACTCAAATGTTCGAAATAATTTGGATATAAGAATTTGTAAAATTATTCTATAAGGGTTTCATAACTAGAAACTTTCATCCTAGGGTCTAGACATAGTGCAATGTGATATAAAAGGGGCATATTATCGTAATACTTTCTAAATTTTTCTAATATCACTGACATTTATATGGCGAATGTCGGATGTTCCGTATATTATTTAAAAACATATGCAACACTACATAATGTAGGAATTACGTGATGCGTTAGATCATATTGCCCAGATAAAAGTTCTGTGGCTTTTTTCATTACTAATAAAAACTGTGATATAATTTTTGCAGCTCAAAAATGATCATCGGTTAATTCATAACAGCTCATTTTCATATTCCAAAATTTCATCATTGAAATTCTATAAAGTAAAACATTTTTGAGCATTTTATAGGTAGAGTTCAACCTTGTTGACATGTCTATAGTCAATTTTTTAGGCCTCAACTCGTGTTGATGATACAATTTCTTTAACGCTTGAGCTCTAGTTAGAGCCAATTTTAAATGAAGCATAACACTGATAATTGTATCAATTGTTGGCTTCGTCATTTGATAACCATCTTGCACATATAAGTTCAATATGTAGCAAGCACACCTATTATGAAAAACTTTTCCTTCTAAGAATGGGTTTAGTGCATCCTTAAGAAAATGAACTGCATATATGTTATTCGATGTATTATTGAATGAAATGCAAAGAATTTTATCTATAATCTTAAACTCTCATGTAACACTCTTAATAAGTTTTACAATAGTCCTTGTGTTATGTGAAAATTCAAAATGTCTAAATCTTATAATTCTTTTATTTAATTGCCACTCTTCGTCAATTTAATGGCAAGTAACACAAATATAATACATATTATTGACACCATTCTAATTGTCAGATGTGAATGAAAATGTACAGTTACTTGATTTGAGAATGGCGATTAAAGTTTGTCTCATCTCATCAAATTTTCTAAGTGTATATATTCGTGTTGTTGTGCTAGGTAATTTCTTAAAAGTGCGTTGATGTTGTTGCATCATTTCAAATAATGTGGGGATTCACTTTGTGTAAATGGCTGATCATTTATAATCAACCATTGACAGACTACGTCTCTCAATACGGTAGGGTCAAAGCAAAAATTACCACTTAATACCCCACTAGTTGTTTTTATTTGCGTTTGCCTTTATAAATTTTCTAAGTGTCTTGAATGTTTTTTTATCTATGTGTGTCTTAAGAGTGTCCCGCCCTGATTCATAGGTCCTAGTACATAACAATTGCTACACACTCGCGAGGTATACTCTTTACAAATATTTCTCACGAATGTACAAGGCTTCTAGTAGTGTGCGCGCACACACACACACACATATATATACAAGTCAATGGGAATCACATAATACCTATCAAAATCTCTAACAAAACGCAATGCAAATCACAAAATTCGAGCTTAGAGTACGAACAGGTGACCTCCTGAAATTTATTAATTTGAAAATATTTTAAAGAAAATAAAATGTAAGTACACACTTGTTAGCCCTGTTGGCAACACCCAAGAGGGGGGGGGGTGAATTGAGTTTTTAAAATTTAGTAAATGAAATCGTATATAATTCAGTGCTGTAATAAAACAATAATTAGAGAAAGAAATACAAACATTGTTTTATAGTGGTTCGGCAAATCTTGGTCTATGTCACTCTCTTGGATGTAAGAGACTTTCACCGAGGTTCCACTAATTTCTTGTTTTGATGGGACAAGAGTAGCTTAGTATGCTCCTTTTAAGGTAAAGGGAAACCTTACATTCTTTTTTACGGATGAAAAGTAACCACAAAGATCTTCTTTGGTACGGGTGAAGAATTACCCAAAGCCAAATTACAAATATAATTTTTGATTTTTGCTTACACTAGAGTGAATGTTTCAATACGCTCTCACAAGAAAATTTTTCTCACACAAGATTTGAGAGAGTTATAGTAGAGAAAGAAAGGTTACTATTTTCGTATATAATTGCTGTTAAGGAATTTCAGTTGATATTGCTAGCAAGTCTACCTTCAAACTTCATTGTGTATCTTCTATTTATATCTATGCATTTTGTGAAGCTACCCATGTCCAAGGGCTTGTTTTGTTGCATTTAATATTCGCTATTAATGCTGCAGAAGTTACCGTTAAGCTTTAAATTCAGAAAGAGTATGGATCCGTTTCTTCATGTATTGATCTCTTTAAGTGAATAGTATGATTTGCATCCTGAGTATCGATCTTCACTTCTCCAAGTATCGATCTGTTTGAACTAGAAGTATTTTTGGATTTTAATGTATCGATCTGTTTCTGTTGGATATCGATCTGGTCTGTTTTGTAATTATTTTGTAACTCTTTGTGAAGGCCATGTATCGATCCGTTGATGTCTATGTATCGATCTGGTTGTCTTTGTATTTATTTTGTAACTCTCTGTGAAGGCCATGTATCGATCTGTTGATGTCCATGTATTGATCTAGTTGCATTAGTAATTTCATTTGAAGTTACTGTCTCTACAAATATTGATATCCTCATTTCTTTGTATCGATCTTCTTTGATGTATCGATCTTTTATTGAACTTGTATTGATCCGCTGCCTCCCATGTCAATCTGTTTAACTCTGAGTATTTATCTGTTTGCTTTTTAATACACTTGGACAGAGATTTATTAAGGAACATATATTTATACAAGATTCTGAGACAAACTTAGGATATATTTACTTTGGTCATTATCAAAAACATATCATATATTTATGTTTGATATCATTAATCTTCCCCTTGTTTGATGATGAAAAAATAAAGGTAAAATGAGTGTCTAACTCTTAATATGAATTGATTTTTCTCCCCCTTAATGTGATGCTTTAACTTTATCTTTTAATTTTGAGATTTCTCCCTTTTTATCCATTAAGATTTAATGTAAGATTAGTATATTTATATATTCTCCCCTTTTTTGTTAGCAATAAATAAAGAAAATGAATAAATATGCAAATCAATTGTATAAGCAATATAATCATATAAGTAACACATTTATATCAAAAAATTATAAAGACAAAATACTTGTTGATCTAAAGAATTTTTATTTCATAGAAAAATGTATACAAAGATAGACATTGTTCAAAGGGTGCCAAAAGGGTCAGGACTGTCACTATCGACATCCAGGTCTATAGAGGTGTAGGTAGGCTGGGGTGCGGGAGTATGAGGCCACGAACGAGATGCGGAGGCCGTAGGACCACGATAGGTAGGAGCAGGAGCTAGTGCAGGTGCTAGTGTGGATGCCTTAGCCAAGTTATGCATAAATTTGTGAGTTTCGCTGCGAAATTCCACTACAAGTCTTCCAAACTGAACTATCGCGTCACTGCCCCAAGCTAAGTGTTCCTCAATTTTATACATATGTGTAGTGACCATGCTTTCCAAACTGGTGAGTCGCTTATCAAAGTTTGACATAGTTGTCTCAAATTTTTCGTTCGTGCGAGTCAGCTGAGTTGTCACCATGCGCTCTAGACCTGTGAGGCGTTTATCAAAGTTGGACATCGTCGTCTCAACTTTTTCTTCCATGCCAGTCATCTAAATTTGCATATTCTCTAGGACAGACAAAATTGCAGATGTAGCTACGGATTGAGTTGATGGCTCTATTTGAGATGAGGAAGTAAGAGATAGAGGTATAAATGGCTCATTATCTTGTACAACCGTATCTTGTGGTTGGCTTTGCGTAATCTGCTGCTCATGATTATGCAGATGCCTGTATCGAGCTTGAATTATTCATCGTCTATCAGATGTCTGCTCATAATGCATATGGCGTAAGGTTGTTTATGATAGCATAGCAGTAGCTAGTGGCTCAATAGTATCAGTCTCAATATGTATCCAAGATCGACTCTTTTGAATAATTGCGGAGACCACGTAGTTATAGTGCAAATCGCTTGCTTTGGACATTATGGTTTTCTCCATCGCATTGAGAATCAACGATATTAGATCAGGTCTCATTCATTCCATAATACACTGCATCCACCACATATCCTCGTATGTCATCTTCAAATATCGTCCAAAACGTGCGTTGAGGTTGTAAGAGACAATGAGATGAAGAATTCTCTCATGGATGCCTAGATGGACTGGTTTGTTATCCACTTCGGTTAAGTTTGGATTGTTAAAGATGACCTTGCATGCTTCAAGAGGCTGAAATGAGCTTGCTAGATACGAAATACCCTCTTTTGGTATGTGTGTGATGCAGGATATAACATTAGCATTGACTTGAAACTTATGCCCACAAATGTTGCTTGTAAATTCTGTCATCCTAGGTCGGCCTGAATGAGGATCCTTGACTTCCATATTTGAATAAAATATTTTAACCAGGTTGTCAAGGCATTTTCCTCTAAAGCTCAAGTACTTGATCCATCCGAATTCTTCAAAGGTTTTGAGATAAGAAATTAGATGGAAATTAGAAGATTGAAATCCAAGACACGGCAAGGAGCAACTTTTTAGTTCAGAAAGAAGGAGAGGTATTGATCCTCTACTTCACGGTTCTGAAAATCAGTATAGAAGGAAGAGGCTTCAGTTGTACTCTGTCTTTTTTGTTGACTCACTTCAGCATTCTTAGTTCTAGGCATTTTCGAATGCATTTGGGAATCTGAGTAAGAGGAGAGTTTTCTAAGGTTTGGGCAAGAAAGATTTTGAAGCTGAAGAGATACCGATACTTTTGGATTCTGAGTTTAATTCTAAATGTGAATTCGCTTAAAAGTATTAATACATTTGATTGATGTATCGATCTATTTATAGATCTGAAAGGATAGATTGATATCTTGTTGAGGAGAGGTCAATATGTTTTGACATTTAAGCACGAGTATCGATACTTGGGCTTCAGTGTATCGATATAAGAAGGCAGATTCAAATGTTGGTCTAGTATTTAATGAACATTTAATTTTGGCTATTGATGATTTATCTTTCATAGATTTAAAAAAATTTGAGTGATCAAGCATTGTCTGGATGCAATGTATCGATCTGCGAGTAGGCATATCGATACATACTAGAAATGAATTCCAATATCGATATGTCAAGAGAGTCTATCAATACATGAATGTTAGCTCATAAAGGTATCGATATGTTTTCAATGGCATATTGATCCGTCATCGTGGTATCGATACTTTGTGATAGATGAATCGATTCGATTCATTCTAGTAGCTAAATTTTGCAGTTTACACATACAGACAAGAAATATTCAACAATGATCAAACAATTTCCATCATTCTTAGTTCTGTTCTAATTGCACAAAAACGATCTCTATCAAGTAATTTTGTAAAAATATCAGCTAATTGGAGATTTGTGTTTATATATTCTAAGCAAATGTCTCCTTTATTAACATGGTCTCTAAAGAAGTGATGACGAATTTCTATGTGCTTAGTTCTAAAGTGATGAACTAGATTTTTTGTTAGACTTATGGCACTTGTGTTATCACATAGAATAGAGATTTTACTAATATTTAGTCCATAATCTTGCAATTGGTATTTAATCCATAAAAGTTGTGCATAACAACTATTTATGGATATGTATTCGACTTCAGTAGTAGAAAGTACAACGGTGTTTTGCTTCTTGCTAAATTATGACACTAAGGCGTTTCCAAGAAAATAGCACATACCACTTGTACTTTTTCTATCTACTTTGCATCCTCCATAGTCGGCATTCAAGTAGCCTTTTAAGCTAAACTCACCATCCTTTGGATAAAATAATTCTAGATTTGGTATCGTTCTTAAATATTGAAAGATTCTTTTTACCGCTACAAGATGTGACTCCTTAGAATTGGATTGAAATCTTGCACAAACACACATTCCATAGAGAATGTCAGGTTTAGAGGCGGTTAAATAAAGTAATGATCCTATCATGTCTCTATATAATCTTTGGTTTACACTCTTTCCTTTTTCATCTTTGTCTAGTAAAGTGGAAGTGCTTATAGGAGTTAGAATGGATTTGCCTTCTATCATATCAAAATTTTTTAAAAGTTTTTTGATGTACTTTGATTGGGAGCTATAGATTTCATCATTTGTTTGTTTAATTTAGAGTCCTAAAAAGAAGTTTAATTCTCCCATCATGCTCATTTCAAATTCACCTTTCATTAGATTTGAAAACTCAATGCATAAGAATTCATTTGTACTTCCAAAAATGATATCATTAACATAGATTTGCCCTAGTAGGATATTATCATCTTTGGTTTTAATAAAAAGTGTAGTGTCAATACTCCCCCTCAAGAAATTATGTTTCAGTAAAAATTCACTAAGTCTTTCATTCCAAGCTCCATATGCTTGTTTTAAACCATAAAGTGCCTTAGTTAGTTTAAAAACATATTTGGAAATTTGTAGTTTTCAAAACCGAGAGGTTGCTCTACATAAACTTCTTCATTTATAACACCATTTAAAAGAGCATTTTTCACATCCATTTGATAAAATTTGAAATTTTTGTGGCATGCAAATGCTAATAGTACTCTAATGGCTTCTAATCTTACTATGGGAGAATATGTCTCATCATAGTATATTCTTTCTTCTTGACTGTATCCTTGAGCTACTAATCTAGCTTTGTTCCGAGAGATGCTGTCATTTTCATCAAGTTTATTTCTAAATACCTACTTGGTACCTATTGTTGGGTAATCATTTGGTTTAGGTACTAAAATCTAAACTTCATTTCGTTGAAATTGATTTAATTCTTCTTGTATGGCCATTAACCAATTTTCATTACTTAAGGCTTCTTTAACTTGTTTTGGTTCTATTTGAGAGACAAAGGCTAGATTTTTAACTTCATCTAGATTATCATCGATTTCTCTTGTTTTTCTCCTAGTTTTAACTCCTTGTGAGAGATCTCCTATTATTAGTTCTTTTGAATGACTAGAATTATATTTCCATACCTTTGGGAGTTCCTTAGTCACTTGATTTTTTTCTATTAATCACTTTGATTTTTCAAGGACTCATCATTTAAGTTTAGATTTTCCAAATTTTTAATGGCTTCTAGATCTTTCTCTTTTTCTTTAGCAATTAATTTGGCCAAGTCGGGATCATATTCATCAAAAATTATGTGCACACTTTCTTCTACACTTGAGTTCTTTTGCTGAAAACTCTATAAGCTTTATTCTTAGATGAATAGCCTAAAAATATTCCTAGATCAGACTTTGGCTCAAATTTTCTTAAGTTATCCTTGGTATTAAGAATGTAACAATTACATCCAAAAACTCTAAAGTATTTGATTTTAGGTTTCCTTTGAAAAATTAATTCATATGGAGTTTTGTTCAAGATTTTTCTAATTAGAACTCTATTGGTTATATGACACGCGGTGTTATTAGCTTGAGCCCAAAAGTATTCGGGTAGGTTATATTCACTTAGCATTGTTCTACCCATCTCTTGAAGAGTTTTATTCTTTCTCTTTGCAACTCTATTTTGTTGTGGGTTTCTAGGTGTAGAAAAATTATGAGAATATCGATTTTCATGGCAAAGTTTTTCAAATTTTTTGTTTACAAATTCTCCACCTTGATCACTTCTAAGTTTTATAATTTTGAAGTCTAATTCATTTTCAATTTGTCTTGAGAATTTATTAAAAGTTTCAAATGTGTCACTTTTATTTGCCAAGAAGAAAACCAAAGTAAATCTTGAGTAACCATCTACAACTATGTATGCATATAGTTTCCTCCTAATGTTGCTACTCTATTTGGTCCGAAGAAATCCATATGAAGAAGTTCTAAAGGTCTAGTTGTGGAAACTAGGTTTTTGGATTTGAAAGAAGTTTTAACTTGTTTTCTTAATTGGTAAGGATCGCATATTTTGTCTTTTGTATATTTTAGATTAGGAATATCTCCCAATAGGCCTTGTTTGACAAGTTTTCATAATAGATCCATACTACAATGTCCTAGCCTTCTATGCCATATCTAAGAATCATTGAAATGAGCTTGCAACCATATGCTATTCATTTCATTCAATTTTTCCAATTCTATGACATATACATCATTATTCCTAGGCACATAGAAAATTTATTTTTATGCTCATCGAATACTTCACAACCATTTATAAGAAACATGATTTTATATCTATGATCACATAATTGGCTAATGCTAAGCAAGTTATATTTAAGGCATTTAACATACAAGACATTTTTTATTGTGATTGAATTTAGGTCAATTGTACAGATACCTTTCACCTTGCCTCGGCTATTATCTCTAAAGATCATATCTTTCCTTTCTTCTTTCTTTAGATGGAGAAATAGTTTCTTGTTTCTCGTTATGTGTCTCAAGCAATCATTATCAAGGAACCACTTCTTTTTGTACTTGTTGCTCTTCACATATGGTACCTATAAAAATGGTAAGTTTATTTTGATACCCAAGTGACTTTGGATCCATAGATATTAGTTCTACCCTTAAAGGTTTTGACCATTTTAGCATGTATAATTTCTTTAAGTTGTGTTCCCTTAGGTACCCATATCATTTTATGTACATTATATTTATTTTTCTTGTGTAAACATGTGTTGCTATAATGCCCATTTCTATTTCAATAATGACAAGTAATGGATGATGCTACTTGTTGTTTAGCTTTCACAAAGTAGTTTGTATAAGAATTTTTTTTGATTCCTTATTTATATCCAAGTCTGGCTTTATCAAATACTAATCTTTGACTACCTAAAAGCTTATCTAATGATTCTTTTCCTTATGTCAATTTAGCTAAGATTTCTTTTAGAGAAGCTATTTCACCTTTTAAGATCTTGTTTTCTTCTTTTAACATATCAAGTTCATTAGGTGAGCTAGATTCATTCTTAATTTCTAATTCTTTAACCTTTATTTCAATGAGTCATTTTCATTTAATACCATGTAGTTTTTTTTTCTTTGCTTCTTTATATTTTGCATATAAGGCTTGAAAATCATTCTAAGTTCCTCATATAATGCATTTAAGTCTTCATCTAATAAATCATCATACTATTTGAACATGTGTTATAAACTGAAGAGTTTTGATCTAGAGAGGTTACCTCATCTTCTAGGTTTCCCATGAAGCAAAAGTTTGCTTGCTTGGTTTCCGATGATGAAGAGTTTTCTTTGCTAGAGGAGTCATTCCATGTCACTTTCATTGCCCTTTTCTTGTTCTTGTCCTTCTTATCTTTTCTTAACAGATATTTGGGTGGTGTATGCCCCGATTTTTTTCATTCGTAGCAAATGACTTCTTTCCCTTTTTTCTTTTTCTTTTTCTTTTCAAAGCTTCTATTAAATCCATCCTTTCTTGGATAGTCTTTTCTTCCAGTTTCTTCATCTAGACCTTTCTTTGTTGAAGAATTTTCTAAATTTTCTAGCTATGGGAAGAAAGTCATCTTCATCTGAGTCTTGATCACTTTCATCTTCTTTTTCTTCCTTTTTGATGCTCTTTAGTACTATGTTTCTTTTCTCTTCTCTTTATCCTCATTGTCATTTCGTCTACTTTCAAGCTCGTATGTCATGAGTGATCCGAGAAGTTCCTCAAGAAGTAAGGTTCTCAAATCATTTGCCTCCCTAATTGTTATAACTTTAGCTTCTAAACTTCTAGGTAGACTCCTTAGAATTTTTGTCACAATATTTGCATTTGAGTAAGTTCTACCAAGAGCTTTTAAATCATTAGTGATGTTAGTGAAATGAGTAAACATGTCTTTAATGCTCTCATGCGATCTCATTTTAAATAGTTAGTAATCATGAACTAACATACTAATTTTAAAGTATTTAGCTCTACTAGTTTCTTCATGTGTGACTTCTATTATGTCCCAAATTGATTTAACCGTTTCACATCCTGAAATTCTATTAAGTTTGACTCTATCTAAAGCACAATATAGAATGTTCATTGCCTTTCCATTTAGGGTGAACCTATCTCTCTCTTCGGGAGTCCCCCCCTTTTAGTTTTAGTTTTCCCTCTCTAGTGATTACCTTCTCAGTTGTGGGTAGATAGTACTCATCTTCTATTAAATTTAAGATTTCAAAATCTAATGTTGATAAGAAGATTTGCATCCTCTTTTTCTAGTAAGCATAATCTGTTCCATTAAAGAATGGTGGTCTATTTGTAGTTTGTCCCTCTACTATTTGTGTAAGATTACAGCTAGATGCCATTTTAATCTACTCTTCAAGGTTGTAAATCCTATTTAATTGAGTTAGGCTCTGATACCACTTGTTGGCCCAGTTGGCAACACCCAAGAGGGGGATGAATTGGGTTTTCAAAATTTAGTAAATGAAATCGTATGTAATGCAGTGAAGTAATGAAATAGTAATTAGAGAGAGAAATACAAATACTGTTCTATAGTGGTTCGGTAAATCTTGGCCTATGTCCACTCTCTCGGATGCAAGAGACTTACATCGAAGTTCTATTAATTTCTTATTTTGATGGGACAAGAGTAGCCCAGTATATTCTTTCTAAGGTGAAGTGAAACCTTACACTCTTTTATACAGATGACGAGTAACCACAAAAATCTACTTTGATACGGGTGAAGAATTACCCAAAACCAAATTACAAATAAAATTTTTGATTTTTGCTCTCACATTAGAGTGAATATTTCAATAAACTTTTACATGAAAATTTCTCTCACACAAGTTTTGAAAGAGTTACCGTAGAGAGAGAAAGGTAACTATTTTTGTATATAATTAATGTTAAGGAATTTCAGTTGATATTGCTAGCAAGTCCACCTTCAAACTTCACTATGTATCTTCTATTTATATCTATGCGTTTTATGAAGCTACCCATGTCCAACGACTTGATTTGGTGCATTTAATGTTCGCCATTAATGTTGCAGAAGTTATCGTTGAGCTTTAAATTCAGAAAGAGTATCGATCCTTTTCTTCATGTATCTATCTCTTTAAGTGAACAGTATGATTTGCATCCCGAGTATCGATCTTCACTTCTCTAAGTATCAATCTGTTTGAACTAGAAAAATTTCTAAGTTTAAGTGTATCAATCTGTTTCTGTTGGATATCGATTTGGTTTACTTCATAATTATTTTGCAACTCTCTGTAAAGGCCATGTATCGACCCATTGATGTGCATGTATCGATTTAGTTACCTTTATAATTATTTTGTAACTCTATATGAAGGCCATGTATCGATCTGTTGATGTCTATGTATCGATTTGGTTACCTCTGTAATTATTTTGCAACTTTATGTGAAAGTCATGTATCGATCTGGTTGCATTGTTGTTTTCATCTGAAGCTACTGTCTTTGTAAATATCGATATCCTTATTTCTATGTATCGATCTTCTTAGATGTATCGATCTTTTATTGAGCTTGATTGATTTGTTACCTCTTATATCGATCTGTTTTTTTTAATACACTTGGATAGAGATTTGTTAAGGAACAAATATTTACACATGATTCTGAGACAAACTTAGGACATATTTACTTTAGTCGTTATAAAAAACATATCATATAATTATGTTTGATATCATTAATTTCCCCTATGATATCATCAACACTTAGTGAATAGATGGACGATCATGAACTGATAACATAAAATAAGAGTAAGAGGGTCACAATTTAGAAAAAATACAAATATAATATTCCACTATAATTTAATTCATTCATTCAAAATCATCGCATGTGATAAAAAACATTTTCCTAATTAAAATTTATGAATGATCCCATAAAATAATTTGAGCTTGCCAAGAAATTATCCTACGAGACATCCTATAGTTCACTGCTGGTTGACATCTCGAGACCTCTTAATGAGTTATTTTATGTAATATACAGATGAAAAATCATTAGGCCCACTTATTAACATTAACTTGGATTAGGGGTGCGGTGTCAAATACCAACTTATCCAGTAATAATTTCTCCTTTACCCTTTATTAGATGGTAAAGGTAGAAATATGTAACCTTTCTCTTACCTCTTTCTCCAATAATATAGTAATATCTGTGCACAGATGCGTTCATATCGAGCACTTACACCTTTGTCTTAAATCATGAAATTTCGCATGTCATCTTTTATCATATTTATCAAGATTACTCATCCACAGAAAATATTCACAAGTATTTAAACACAATTTCTAAATTTTCTCTTACTCTAAATATATTAAATTTCATGTGTATAACGTATTTATAAATCTTGATTTTATAAAACAGTTAAACATTTAAATTATTTTATTAATAAAAACTTCAAAACACATCTATCTACTCATAGTTTATGGAAGGTTAAACGTTTTCGGATTTAATCCCCTTGTTGAGCAAGATTCCCTTCTGCTGTATCAACATCTAAATATCATTTATTCACACATAGAGTATTAATACATTCCTTTTATTCCAAACATGCGACCTTGATGCAATGTATGCAATGCATATGTTCATCGAGACATTTATTCATCATCTCATTCAATATATCAGAAATATATCACTTCATGACCACTCTTTATAACCATTTCTCATCTTAATTTCATCCAAACCATATAAATATATATTACAACAATCTATATATATATATATATATATATACACACATAATTCCAAATCATACTGCAAAATTACCAATTTCCAACAAACTTAATTTAACTATAATAAATATCTATTTATTTCCAATTTTAATTAATCCTACATCAATCAATATTTTCTCATAATAATAATACTTCACCTTAAATTTCACGCTTTTACAAAAATTCATTTTTTAAGTATAATACCACATTCCTACCTTAATTCCTACACCTACATCATACACATAATTTATTCAATTCAAATCCCTATTTCTTAAACTAAAACCTAACATTTTTTTTTAAAAAAAACTAAGCTTCCAATATTTCTCTCTCTATATATAAATCATAAATACAACACATGGATAGCATGACTTACAAATTCATTTCCTTCTTTTTGCCTTTTTCTTCCTCTTTTCTTTCCTTTCTTCTTTCTTTATTTTCTCCCTTTTTCCTTCTTTCTTTCCTTTCCTCCGCAAAGGTATGAATTCAATTTGGTAATTGAATTATTTCACTATTTCCTATTTGCACTTAAATAAAATGGATGGCTAGGATTTATTCTTTTGATCCAATCGCCAAGATTAATGCCTACAATTTAACATCAATGAATGGTTAGCATTCATCTTTATCCAATTCCAAAATCATGGCCTAAATGAAACCAAATGGATGGATGAGATCAAAGTAGATGGATGGTCGAGAATTTGTAGAGAATTATAGAAAGAATGGATTTTTAGGCTTGAGCCTAACTAATTAAATTGGGCCTAAAATATATATATATATATATATATCTAATACATGGCCCATTAATTATATTCCTATTAAAAAATAAATTCCAAAAATAACCTTGTTGATAATAAAATTTCAATTCTACATTTCATGGCTACTAATCCTCTAAGTTTATAAAAATACCCTTATAAAATTACTTTATAACATTTCCTAAAATTATAACACTTAATATACTATAAACATATTTAAAATAATGATAATAATAATAATCACTTAAGTAGATATATTACATCATATGCCTCAATTTCATGTTAACTAAGCATGCGTAAACTTGGTTAAATTTTCTTACAAACATAATATGTCATTGATATATCATGAATGCAAATCTAATGCACTTAAATAATATCAAGATCATGAGTTCTACAATTTTACCCCTCTAAAAAAAATTGTCCTTAAAATTTGTAGGATAAGGAACTTACTTATATTAGGAAATAATTGAGGGTACTGTTTTTGTTGTCCTAATTGGTAATACCTAAAAAGGGTAGGGGTGAATTGGGTTATTAAAAAAATTTTAATGCTTAAATGAACGTAATTACAAATGCACTGGAATAATTAAAAGAATAGAGAGAAAGAGAGATTGTAAATAATGATTTATAGTGCTTCGGCAAGAATGGCCTACGTCCACTCTCTTGGTTTTGGCTTCGCACCGAAGTTTGACTATCTTCTTGTTTATACGAGTCACGTGAAACTCAATATTACTTTTTCTTATGCGGTGAATGGCAACCTTATACTTTCTTTCATGGGTTAAAAAAAAACCTAATACAATCTTCATTTTATCGAGGGAAGATGAACTTACAATAATCAGAAATGATTTTTCAGTTTTAACTCTCTTACAAGAGCAGATAATACAATGCTCTCACAAATTTGCTTTTTTCTCACAGTATAAATACAAGGAAAATTACAGTAGAGAGAGAAAGTGATTTCACGTTGAAGATGAAGAGGAATGTTAAATAATGATTTGCAATTGTTATCTACTATTCTTCTTATCTAGAAATCTTATATTTAAATTGATTCCTTTATGTAAATCACTTGTGTCTAACGGCTTTCTTTGGCACAATTAATGTTCACAATAAATGCTACAGAAGTTACCGTTGAGCTTTAAATCGTTAGTAAGTATCGATCCATTTTGAGTAGGTATTAATTCATTCATGTCAAATTCAAATCTTAGCTCATCATCGATCTTGAGTATTGATCCTTGTCATTTCATGTATTGATCTGGGCGAGTTCTTAAATAATTCTGAAGTGTCTAACTTGTAATGTATCGATCTAATCTTTAGATGTATCGATCTGGTTATATTTGTAATTATTTTTGAATTCTCAAGTTTGCAATGTATCGACCTCTTCTTCAAATGTATCAATCTAGTTTGACTAGTAATTAATTTTGAACTCTCTGGTTTGCAATGTATCGACCTCTTCTTTAGATGTATAGATATTATTTAACTTGTAATTAATTTCAAACTTTTGGATTTGTAATATATCGACCTCTTTTTTAGATGTATCGATCTAGGCGACTTGGTAATTTTTTTCGAAGTCTCTAACTTGCAAGAGATTGATCTCTTGAACTTCAAATATCGATTTTCCTTGAGTGTATCGATCCGTTTGGTGAAAGGGTCGATCCTTTAATTCTATGTATCGATCCTGTTAAGCTTAAAAACACATTTCTCACATAAAATTTTTTAGGCTGTTTATAAACTTATTTACATAAAATTTTATTGATACTTAATGCATCAAAACGAATTCATATTCATAAGTTAAATTGACATAACAATCAAGTTTTGTTCATCATTAAAAACACAAAATCATATAACATGATATCATCAAGATCAAATTAAAACATTTATTGTGCAATATGATATCATCAGTTTTGTCATAGAGGCTTCTGTTTTCCATATGATTTCCTTTATATTATTGCTTCTCCACAACACTTTAACCATTGGAATAATTTTATTTTTGAACACTTTTTCCTTTCGATCCAATATTTTAATTGGTTGTACTTCAAAAGATAAGTCTTTGCGGAACTAAACTGGCAGAGTTTAAAGAATGTGGGATTGGTCTGGGATGTACTTCCTTAACAATGAAACATGGAAGACATTATGAACATGATCCAACTTTGGTGGCAATTCTAGATGTTATGCCACAGCTCCAACTCTCTCTATAATCTTAAAAGGTTCTATGTACCTGAGGTTCAATTTACCATGTCTCTGAAATATGATAATACCTTTCAAAGGAGCAACTTTTAAAAATACCTAATCTCCCACCTAAAATTCTAAGCTTCTCTTTTGGTTATTTGCATAACTTTTCTGTTTATTTTGAGCTATCTTTAACATTTCTCGGATCACTTTTATTTTCTCAGTGGTAACTTTAACTAGCTCAACATTTACAACTTCCGTTCACCCACTTCACTCCAGAACAAAGGAGTTCGACTTTTTCTACCATAAAGTGCCTCATACAGTGCCATTTCAATACTAGCTTGAAAGTAGTTATTATAAGCAAACTCAATTAGAGACAAATGGCAATCCCAGCTGTAGGATTCTATAGCCTAAAACAAGCATAAATTTAAGTTTTAACACATATAATCAACATATATGTATAAATGTTATGATTTTAAAGTTTTTATCTTTTCCAAGCTTTAATTTGATGAAGATAAGTTACAAAGGCATGCAATCTCTTCAATTAACATCTTTAAAAACCATTAGAAGCTTAAAGAAAACTTTTTCTTCTACGGAAATTTGAAAGAATTTTATTTCCTTTTTCTCTGTATATGGCCAAACCTAGCAAAGATGCGAGAGATCATCATCTTTCAATATTTTTTACCTTTTTTTATTTGATAATTATCTTTTAGTATTAACCAATCAAGATTAACACATTTTGTCTAATGATATTATGTCAAAAAAAATACTTATTTAGGCTAATAATATTAAAACACATTTAACCTTTAAATGCTTAAAACATTTGGACCAATTATATTAATACACATTTAACATTTTAAATGTTAAAATACTTGGACCAATAATATTAAGCTATGATTAATCTATTTAATCATTACTTTTACATATTTATTAATTCTTAACCATTAAGAATTTAACATGTAATTTAAATTAATTAACATTTAATTAATTTATAAAATTAATGGTAACAATTACCAATTGGCCTATGGATAATTATCATAATGACAATTAAGTAAATGTAATTCACTTTAAATTACATATTTATGTAATTTTCATAATTCTTTAACTAATTAAAAAATTATAAATACATCATATATATAACACTATTATATACACATATATATTTAATTTTTTCGGCTTATAAAATTATTCTTGGAGGTGCTAACCTTCTAAGAATACTTTTCTCTATCACGTACAGCTTTCAAAGTTTTAAGAATATTGGTGTGACCATGAAGATTTAAAAGGAATTAGCCATGAGTCATATCCGAACAATTCGAAATTTAACGACTATGGTAAGCATCTATGAAACACCCCAACTGGAATTTTCACCTAAATTCCGACAGAGTATCTTCTATATATTCATCCATTTCTAAAAGCTAAATACACAACCCAAGATTCCACAATATATATAACTTCATACATCAATATATAAGATCTAGGCATATTCCTCATAATTCATAATTATAAATTTCATATATATAGATATATATATATATATATATACTTATACATATCCAAAAGCCACAATAAGATATCAAAAAATGAATCATAGGTCTCTAGACTATGCAGAATAGATGCCCACTATGTCAAGTATCTTCATCCTTTGAAGTTGAGAAATGTGGTAACTTCTCGCTCTATCAATTATTACTAGGGAGGGGAAATTTTTTTTTTTTTTTAAAAGAATGAGATTATGTATCTAAGTGAATAGACATATAAAATATTTTACTGAAATCATAAGATATTATAGCATAATCCTTTGATATATTCAAAAGCAATGAAGGTAAATTTTCTACCAATCTTAAAAAGGTTGTAACTCAATAATTGATATGCATAAATATCATGTAGATAAATATTTTATTATAAATAAAATCATTAGTCGTAGAATCATGTAGAATGATTTCATAATAAACAATCTATGTATCATTTTTAAGGCTCTGCTTACTATCGTGTATAATTTCTATTCATAAATTAACCATAGAAATTCATAGAAATATGGCATACTAGTAGCCGGCCCAAAGGCCAATAACACCATAAACAAGCCTAAAGGCACATATATAATATAATGCGCTCCTAAAGAGCTAATATACATGATCGGGACTCTGGAGGTGGCTCCCGCCACGAAGTCGTAACATGCAGCTCCCAAATCAAAATAAGGGACTTTGGAGGTGGCTCCCGCCATAAAGGCGTAGCATGCAGCTCCCATATTCAAATCAATAGAATAAGGGACTTTGGAGGTGGCTCCTACCATGAAGATATAACACTCAGCTCCCATATTCCAATCCAAACATACTCTCACATAATAAGTTCGGTGGAGCCAAAATCATAGGTTTCCATAAACAAAAATCTCATCCATAAACATATTCTTGTAAACCATATATATGTAAACCATATGAATAAATCACAAGAATTATTAACAAATCATATATTTGCTCAAAATATAATCGAGAATATCTTCATACCTGAAAATCATAAATCATGTTCATATCCATAAAATGTTTTTTTCTTATAAATCAATACATGTAAAGAATTAATTAAGGTTCATAAACATAATTAATTAAAATATGTTACGTAAATTATCTACTTACAGAGATAGTCGAATTATTTATATTTTGCGATTCATGTCGTCTAATTCCTCTCGCACGTGAGGTATATCTATACAATCCATCGATATATATATATATATATATATATATTAGTTAATAATTATTTCATATCATAACATATATGCTCAAATGACTTAGATTGCCTAAATCCTTTCAATATTCTCATTCCATTTTTCTTCCACTAATTCATCATTTTCTTCTTTCTTTTCCCTTCTATTACTCAATTCTTTTTTATTGCTTTCATATATTCTCAAACAACATCAAATATTAGTAAATAACCACACATTCATACACCGTGATGATCCAACATAATCAACTATCCATTCACAACAATTCCTTGAACTATTAAAATCTATCTTAAATTCTATGTTGATATCCTAACTTTGAAAATTCATAACTTTATTTTGGTAACTTATTTTGAGGTAATTCCAATTGGAAAAATTCCATAGACAAATTTTATTTGAGGAAAAAATAACTCATATAAACATCAAGAACAAAATCTTGAAGATTAATTCAAATTCCCGAGCCTACACTGTAATAGGGATTCTGCAAATCAACCAACTTCACAAATTCATAACTATTTTTATACTTACCTGATCGGGATGATTCAAAATTTTCATTTAGAATTCTATTTTCTAGGAAAAATATCAAAAAAATACAAACATATCAATCTCAAATCCAAAATTATAAAAATGGACCCCTATTCAACAAGCTTAATTCCTCTGTTTTTGCATCTCTTTTTCTTCCCTTGTTCATGCTTCCAAATCCCATTTTAATATTAACAAATTAAACACAAATCAACACAAAATCATGCTAGATAAATGGTATTTCAGATTTCTTATGCTCAACAACTAAATTCCTCAATAAAATTATGAAACTAGTTAAGGAAATTAAAGGAACTCACTTTAATTATCAAAGAAGCTTGAAACCTTGAAGAGAGATTTTGATTTTTAATGGAGGAAAGCAAATTTTTGAAAAGAGGGAGAAGCCACAGGCAGTGAAGAAGAAGAAATGAAAATGTAGAAGGTTTTAAGCTTTTTTAAAAATATTTTATTAGCCATTATCACTTTAGTCCTTCAACTTCTCAAAATAATCCAATCAAATCTTTAAATTTTCAATCTAATTAATTTAGTCCATCTTTCCATAATATTTTCATTACAAAATATTTAATATGAGAGTCCAAATTTATCCTTAATATTTTTACCAATTTACCCTTTATAAATCTCTAAATTTCTAGTTTCGTACAACTATAAAAATCAAGGATGTTACAGTCTAGCAATACGCCATAGTCCCTAATCCGCAATGAAATAATTCTTCATTAAACATTACTTGGATTGTACGTACTGTGTAGGTAAAACCTTTCATTTTCCTATCCTAATCAAATTAGGGTTCATGGAATGTCAAGACCTTAAATTTAATATTTTTCAAATTGTCAATTAATATGTCTTAAACTTGCCCCTATGAACTCTTCTTATGACATTTATTTTGCTTTGATTAAAGACTTGGTTTCAAACATTTATTGACATTCATTTAGGAACTCGAACCTGGATAGAGTTAGTGGAAACACTCTATTCTTTTGAATGAGTCAACAGATTTTATATTGACTATCATCCAAATTCTTATATGAACCACGCATAACCCAACCGACTTTATCATACAAGACATAGTTAGTCTTGTACTTATAAACTATATGAACTATACGTGTCTATATAAAATCTGACTTTGACATCTCAAGTCAAAGAATCACATCGCATATTAATATAATCTTTTTGATAAATCATTGACTATATGCATACTATGTGATTTATAATTTTTAGGTCAAGTTTGATAAATAGTTCTTTAACTTTAAATCCATACTAATGCTCTTATGACATGACTCTCATTGTCACCCTCACTAATACCATCTTATGATATTTATAGGCTCCATTTATTATGCCTACTATGTGATATTGATGCTTAGTTTATATCACTTTTGTAGAGAATAAATTTGATAATTCTATTTAACTATTAAATAAATTATCTGAACAATTCTGTTGGCTCAATTGACAACAACCAATAAGGGGGTGAATTAGGTTTTTAAAATGTAGCAAATAAAAACGTATGCAATGTAGTGCAATAATGAAACGGTAATTAGAGAGAGAGAGATACAAACACAGTTTTATAATGGTTTGGCAAATCTTGGCCTACGTCCATTCTCTCGGATGCAAAAGACTTTCACCGAGATTCCGCTAACTCTTTGTTTTGACGGGACAAGAGTAGTCCAATACACTCATTCTAAGGTGAAGGGAAACCTTACACTCTTTTATACAGATAAAGAGTAACCACAAAGATCTTCTTTAGTACGAGTGAAGAATTACCCCAAAACTAAATTACAAATAGATTTTTGATTTTTGCTCTTACACTAGAGTGAATATTTCAATAAACTTTCACAAGAAAATTTCTCTTACACAAGACTTGAAAGATTTACAGTAGAGAAAGAAAGTTCACTATTTGCTTACAAGATTACTATTAAAGAATTTATATTGATATTGCCAGCAAGTGATCATATACCAAACTTCACTATGTATTTTCTATTTTTATCTATCATTTTTATGAAACTAAACATGTTTAACTGTATGATTTGGTGCTTTTAATGTTCGCCATTAATGCTGCAGATGTTATCGTTGAGCTTTAAATTTAGAGATAGTATCGATCCATTTCTTCATTTATCGATCTCTTTAAGTGAATAGTATAATTTGCATCCCGAGTATTGATCTTTACTTCTCCAAGTATCGATCTATTTGTACTGAAAGTATTTCTGGATTTTCGTATATCGATATGTTGATGCTGGATATAGATTTGATCTACTTTATAATTATTTTCCAACTTTCTGTGAGAACCATGTATCGATCTGCTAATCTTCATGTATTGATCTAGTTGCCTCTATAATTATTTTGCAACTCTTTGTGAAGACCATGTATCGAATTGTTGATCTCTATGTTTCGATCTGGTTGCCTCTTTAATTATTTTGCAATTCTCTGTGAAGACCATGTATCGATCTACTGATATCCATGAATCGATTTGGTTGCATTGCTGATTTCATCTGAAGCTACTGTCTCAGCAAATATCAATATCCTCATTTCTTTGTATCGATCCTCTTTGATGTATTGATCTATTATTAAACTTGTATCGATCCATTTCCTCACATATGGATCTGTTTGTCTCTGAGTATCAATCTGCTGGCTTTTTAATTCACTTAGACAAAGATTTGTTAAAGAATAAATTCAAGCATATTTACACAAAATATTGAGACAAATTTATGACTTATTTAATTTAGTCATTATAAAAAACATATCATATATATATTTATGTTTGATATCATCAATTTCTCCTATGATATCATCAATCTCCTCCTTTTTTTATGATGACAAAATAAAGATAAAATGGGTGTCTAACTTTCAATGTGAATTGATTATTCTCTCCCTTAATGTGATGCTTTAATGTGTCTTTTAATTTTGAGTTTTCTTCCCATTTATCCATTAAGATTTGATGCAAGCTTAATATATTTATATATTCTCCCCCTTTTGTCAACAATTAAATAAGAAAAATAAATAATGATGTTACTTATGTTACTTATAATCGACACAATCATGCGTATCAATTACTATAAGTCTATAAATTTCATATATAAGTAACATAATCATATCAGAGAAGTATAAAGATAAAATGCTTGTTAATCAAAAAGAATTTTCTTTTTACAAAAAAATGCATACAAAGGATAGACATTGTTCAAATGGTACCAAAAGGTTATGGACTATCACTATCGACATCCAAGTCTATAAGGGTGTATGTAAATTGGGGAGCAAGAGTATGAGGTCGCGAATGAGATACGGAGGCTGTAGGTCCACGATAGGCAAGAGCATGAGTTGGTGCAGGTGTTGATGTGGATGCCTTAGCCAAGCTGTGCATAAATCTGTGGGTTTCGCTGCGGAATTCCACTCCAAGTCTCCCAAGCTGAACTATCGTGTCGCCTCCCCAAGCTAAGTGTTCCTCAATTTTATGCATTTGCATAGTAACCATGCTCTCCAGATCGGTGAGGTACTCATCGAAGTTAGACATCGTTGTCTCAACTTTCTCCTCTATGCTAGTCAACTAACTTTGCATGCTCTCCAAGATGGACAGTATAGTAGATGTGGAAGCAGATTGAAGTTGTAGCTCTGTCTGAGGTGAGAGAGCAGTAGAGGGAGGTCTCGCGGTGTCAGGCAACTCAACTAGTGCCTCAAGATCCGTGGTTGTCTCAATGACATTGGCTTACTAGAGTGTGTGTGTAGCTTGATCTTGATTTTGCAGATGTCGGTAGTGTGCTTGAATGAGCCATATCCCATATGTTGTGTAGTCATAGTGCATAGGGCGTAATGTTGTCTTTAAAAGCATCGCGACAATCGGAGGCTCAAATGTGTCTACATTGGCATAAACACAAATTGGTCCATTAGTAATGATGTTGGACACAACATATCCATAGTAGAGATGCGTGGCCTTAGATGTGGATGTGCGAAGCATCGCTGTGAGTATCCAACAAATCAAAGTTGGCCTTTTCTGCTTCATAATGGACTGCATCCACCACATGTCTTCTTGTGTCATTTTGAAAAATCTCCCTGACCGTGCATTGAAGCTATGAGAGACGATGAGATGCAAAATTCTCTCATGCATTCTTAGGTATATTGGCTTATAGTCTACTTCAGCCATGTTTGGGTTCTTGAAGATGATTTTGCAGCCTTCAAGGGGTTAGAAGTGACCGGTTGCGTAGAAATAACCACTGTCAGGAATGCTGGTGACCCGAGAAATGATTTTTGAATTGATGGTGTAAGTATGGCCTCGGAAAAGTGTCTGAAATTCTATCATTCTTATCTTTCCAATGTGTGGATTCTTTGCGTCCAAGTTTGAATAAAATATTTTGACAAGAGTGTTAAAATATTTTCCTCTCTGTAGAAGGAAGTCTAACTAGCCAAATTCTTAAAAATGGAGCAAATAGGAAAAATTAATGGATTCAAAAAATGGGAAATCAATTACTCGGCCTAGAGAGATCTTTCGATTGACATAAGACAACAAGTATTGATCCTTTGCCTCTTGATTTGAGAAATCAGGGTTTGAGGTTGAAGCTAGGTTCGTCCTCTGCCTTTTCCGTTCACCCACTTCTGGATTTTTAGTTCTAGGCATTTTCGAAATGCATTTGGTAATCTGAGTAAGAAGAGAGTTTCTAGGGTTTGAGCAACAGAGATTTTGAAGCTGAAGAGATATCGATACTTTTAGATTCTGAGTTTAATTTTAAACATGAATTCGCGTAAAAGTATTGATACATTTGATTAATGTATTGATATGTTTCTAGATCTGAAAGGATAGATCGATATCTTCTTGAAGAGAGGTCGATATATTTTGACATTTAAGTACGAGTATCGATACTTGGGGTTAATTGTATTGATACATGAAGGCAGATTCAAATTTTGGTCTAGTCTTTAATGAGCATTTAATTTTAATAGTTGACGACTTGTCTTTCACAAATTTCAAAAATTCAAGTGATCGTACATTGTTTGGATGTAACGTATCGATCTGAGAGTAGGCATATCGATACATATTGGAAATGAATTCCAATATTGATATGTCAAGAGAATGTGTCGATAATGTAAACATATGAAGGTATTAATATGTTTTCAATAGCATATCGATCCGTAATAGTGGTATCAATACGTTGTGATAGATGTAACGATCCGATGCATTCTAGTAGCTAGATTGCCAGTTACACACATACACAGGAATTATTCAACACTGTTCAAACAATTTCTATCATTTCTAGTTCTGTTCTAATTGCACAAAAAGATCTCTATCAAGTGATTTTGTAAAAATATCAGCTAATTGAAGATTTGTGTTGATATATTCTAAGCAAATATCTCTTTTATTAACATAGTCTTTAATAAAGTGATGACAGATTTCTATGTGCTTAGTTCTAGAATGATGAACTGGATTTTTGGTTAGATTTGTGGCACTTTTGTTATCATATGAATAGGAATTTTACTAAGATTTAATTCATAATCTTGTAATTGGTACTTAATCTATAAAAGTTGTGCACAACAGCTACTTAAAGATATCTATTTGGCTTCAATAGTGGAAAGTGCAACGGTGTTTTGCTTCTTGCTAAACCATGACACTAAGGCATTTCCAAGAAAGTAGCAAGTACCACTTGTACTTTTTCTATCTACTTTACATCCTTCATAGTCGGCATCTAAGTAGCCTCTTAAATTAAATTCACCATCCTTTGGATAAAATAATCCTAGATTTGGAGTCGTTCTTAAATATTGGAAGATTCGTTTTACCACTATAAGATGTGACTCCTTAGGGTTGGATTGAAATTTAGCACAAACACACTCTATATAAAATGTTAGGTCTAGAGGCGGTTAAATAGAGTAATGATCCTATCATGCTTCTATATAATCTTTAGTCTACACTCTTTCTTTTCTCATCTTTGTCTAATAAGGTGGAAGTGCTTATAAAAGTTAGAATGGATTTGCCCTCTATCATATCAAGTTTTCTTAAGAGGTCTTTGATGTATTTTGATTAGGAGATGTAAATTTCTTCATTTGTTTGTTTTATTTGAAGTCTTAAAAAGAAATTTAATTCTCTCATCATGCTCATTTCGAATTCACCTTTCATTAGATTTGAAAACTCAATGCACAATGACTCATTTGTGTTTCCAAAAATGATATCATCAATATAGATTTGCACTAATAGAATATCATCCTCTTTAGTTTTAATAAAAAGAGTAGTGTCAGCACTCCTCCTCAAGAAATTATGTTTTAACAACAATTCACTAAGCCTTTTATACCAAGCTCTAGGTGATTGTTTTAAACCATAAAAATGCCTTAGTGAGTTTAAAGATATGATTTGAAAATTTGTAGTTTTCAAAACCTGGAGGTTGCTCTACATAAACTTTTTCATTTATAAAACTATTTAGAAAGTCACTTTTCACATTCATTTGATAAAGTTTGAAATTTTTGTGACATACAAAAGCTAAAAGCACTCTAATGGCCTCTAATCCTGCTACGAGAGCATTTGTCTTATCATAGTCTATTCCCTCTTCTTGACTATATCCTTGAGCTACTAATCTAGCCTTGTTTCGAGGAATATTGTCATTCTTATCAAGTTTATTTCTGAACAAAACACAAACTCAAGCATGTTCTGTTTTGCAGTGCAGCTGAAGTGCGACGCATGAAATGGATTTCCAGGCGCACAACAGCTGCTGGGGAGCCTAGAT